>CM042884.1:10352709-10613645 GCA_023653495.1 Melastoma candidum
AGCATGTATCTGAAAAGATAGATGAGTGGTTATCACTAATTCGAATGACTGCGTCCGCAGGGATACTATCCCCTGGATCTGTCTATGAATAATGTGTGGCAGCCCTCATGGGAACAGCGCAGAAATACTGGAAATCTTTGGTGGCTCATACTGACATCAAAGAGAAGATAGATCAGGCGCTGACCGTTGATGGTGTGTTAGCAATTATAGCTAACGCATTAAAACGGGAGTTCTGTGGTTTTGATCTTAATTAAGGCAACTTAATTAAGGTGGTGCAAGTGCACGAGTCATTCTTATGACTGACTGTCCAAATCCTGATTTATTACATTTAGATCACGGAGTGGGCAAGGATTCTACTACTGGTCTTCTTAATACCATAGTAGATCGACTTGAGAATCTATCAGCACAGATATCACAAATATCAAAGCAGATAGAGAGTTATTCTAAGAAATTAGAAGAACAGACTCTGATTCAGAGTGAATTCGAGGAATATTTCCTTGAAGGTAAGTCCAACTTGGGATTTGCGGCAAGTTCAAAATACTCAAACGAGTATTTGAGGTTGGTGGAACGCCGACGACTAAGACAATTGGGAAAACCCTCTTAAGTTCGAATTCCTGGCTATTCTGAAGAAGATCTAGCGTGCTGAAATCTGACTCTTATTTGAGTTAGTTTGCTTCGCTGAATCCCCTTCAGTTTTTATTGGTATCAGAGCCGCTTAAGAGAATTATTCTTAATTGTCTGTTAGAATCTTAGGATTAAAACAGGATAAAATTGAAACTGGGCAAAACCTGAGGATAGAAGAAGATATTAGCTAAACGATAGGATAAATCGGATAAATTAAGTAAAATTGAGGATATATTTGATAAATAAGCCTTTTTTTTATTATTTCGTTGTTTCTTTTCTGGGGTTGTGGGGATTGAGGGAGAATGAGATGATAGGCAAGATAATCCATGTTGGACACACATCATCTTTTAAAGACACTTTGGACAGTAGGAAAGAGAAAAGAGAAGTTAGAGACACGTCAGCTATTCTTAACGTCCGTTACGAATATGGCCAAATTGAAAAGTAAAATTGAAATAAGGCCAAATTCAAAAATTTTTAAACGATATGCCAAAACGTAAAGTTGGCATATTAGTAGGGCCAAATATCGATATTTTGCCTTGTTTTTATATATACAGTGAGTGTCGTGAGTAGGCACCACAACACATAATATATGAGGTAATATCGCTATTTTTAATTACGAAATTATGTCATATAAATCATTTCACATAATGTCACAGTTAGGGATCATTGTCGTTGCTAGATTTATCGAGTGTCGCAGTTTGAAATAATTTTTTTCATTTTGGATATCGTAATCCCGAAAGACGATATTTTTTTATATTTTTTAAACTAAAACTATAATTTATAGAAAATATTGCAGCTAATTGTATTTCCATAATTTTTTCATATTCATATGTTAAATAATTTCGAGTAGATTTAGATTTTAAATCGTTAAAATAATAAATAAACAAATAAATAACTTTATTTTAAATTATATTGAAAAATTCCAAACCTTTTTTCCGATTATAAAATAAACGTTAAATTATTAAATATATTTTAAAATTTAACACTTTTTTCGATTTAACTTAAAATTTGAAAAATATCGCTTATGTTATCTCAATTATATCATTAGTTGGCCTCGTCAACGTCACCTTTAATTTAAGTTAAATTATCAAATATATCTTAAATTTTTCTAATTTTTCAATTTATCCTAACATTTGGAAAATATCTTCGTATAACTTAACATTAAGACATTATCTTAAAATTATACCAATTAGGTTTCCTTAAATCGCACCTAAACTAAAATCAATCAACAAACCCAAGCCCATCTTTGTCCCTTCCCACTTCAATCTCGACCCTAAGCCCCTCTTAGACCCCAACCCCAACCAAAGAATAAGAAGAAATGAGTAGAATAAAGGCAAAAGAATGTAACTAAACTTTCAAAAAGGGATTGAATATTAGGTATAGTCGCTGCAAACTCAATGACCATAATAAGAGATATTGTATGGATTGTATGGACAGCTAGGTAGGGAAGTGAATGGACCCGGGGGGGATTAGAGTCAAGGCTCGGGATGGGATGGGAAGGGGTTGGGTGGGGTGGGTCAAGGTCGGGGAGGGGCTTATGATCGGGGCTGGGGTGGGAAGGGACATGGTGAATTAGGGTTTGTTGATTGATTTTAGTATGAGGAATTCTAATTGTTATTTGGATGTAAACGACATTTTACATGAAGATATTTTACAAATGTTATGATAAATCGGAAAAAATGAAAAAATTTAGGATATATTTGATAACTCAGCATAGATTAAACCATGTCGACATCACATAGGCCTGCATTCGCGGACACGTTTATAATATAATTGAGATAATGTCCCAATTTTGGGATGCAAGACATACTTTTCAAATATTAAACTAAATCAGAAAAAATGTCAAATTTATGATATATTTGATAATTTAGTCTAAAATAAAAGTAGAATTTCATTTGAAACTTTCATTCCAATTCTAAATTATATATGGCAATACTAAAGAAAAAATAATTGACATGCGGATTTTCATGTAACACAAATCATTAGATGTGCATGCGCCTTGAAATTATACACCACGCTGATTGGGTAGATTGGTTAACTCAATATAGAGTTTTGATACATTAATATTAGCCACAAAAATATTTTGTAAATCGGAAACTTTAAAATTAATTGACAAATGTCCTTAATTCGATATTTGACATACCGATTTCGCTCCTTAAGGAAATCGATATTAGAAACACCGATCCCGATTTAAAATCATTAATCAATTAACTTTGAAACAAGTAACCCTATTTTACAAAATAATTTATGAACCAATATTATTAAGGAACATACTAGACTTGCTCATGGGCTCGGGCCTCCTATTGGCCGACCGACCCGCTCGCTATTTGAGTGTATTTGGACGGTATAATTTATCGAATGGGTCGGGTTTGACTATAATTTTTAGGTTCAATTAAATTTTGGGTCGGGTTTGATCAAATAAAATAATAACTTTACCTGACCGTCCGACGAGGTCACTGAGGTTTTTACTTTTGTTTTTTATACTTTTGTTTATTTTTAATTTGGATTTCGACTTTTACTTATATATTTACTTTTTTATTATGTTTTATAATTTTTAAGCCGGATAAACCCGACCCGACATTACGGTCCGTGGGAATTTGGACAATGAATAAATTGTTTAACCCAAATAAACCCGACCCGAAACACCCAAACCCGCCCATCCCCAACTCGGTCTATTTTCAGGACAATCTAATATTTATGACTTGCGACGACAAAGAGTGCCCACCGGTTGTAAAACCTTCCACAACAAACAAAACAGGCAGAATTTCAAAAGGGTTTTCGCCGTAGTCTGAGACGTTTGGCCGGCGCTAGATAAGAGCTAACCTTAGTGATTTCAGTCTTCATGGAGGGATAAAAACATGATGAAACTGAACATCACAATTAGAGGTCTCCCTTCTCCGTAAACAGAATTTATGGGGCGTTTAGTTTGAAGAATGAGAAGCGGAGCGGAATGACGATTCCATTCCGCCTCATTTATGGCTAACCAAACATGACAATGAATGAAATGGAATGAATTCAATTTGTGAGGGAATGGGCATTCCTTTTGCAAAGAAAGGGAATGGTCATTCCTTCCCTCATTTCATTCTAATTGTCATTCCATTCCATTCTATCCCTCATTCCACAAACCAAACGCCCGTAGAGCACATAATCAGCAATGCATTTGAGTAACTCCCCTAAGCAACATAGTAAACCATCACTCTTACAAGATTCAAAGACATCCACAAGAATTCTTCCTAAATGGTTAACAAAAACGCAGTTGATTGAATTAACAGACAAAAACATCCTCCACAGTTGATTGAATTAACAGACAAAAAACATCCTCCAGTTAGATACACGCAAACTCAGGACCCCCAGTTCCCGCGACATGCGTAGCAGCACGTGCAGTAATCACCATGGCTAACCCTAATGCAATGAATACCAATCGTACAAAAGGGTACATACCCAACATTTCAGATGAGCTCGTATACAGCGTGGACTCTCTTCAACAGCCAAGAAATCAGGATTCTGGGAAAAAGTATCCAAGTGCCCGTTCGAACAGCATCACGTTAGATGCAGCAGCTGCACACTGAATTATACACGAGGCTTCAATATGAGCCCAGGGACAGAACACCATCGAGCCGAAACACAATGAAAAAGACAACCACTTAAGAAAGATGCATTACTTACAAGCTGTCCGAATCATCAAACTCTTGAGCTTTCCCCCTTTTCCGTCGTTGTGTAACTTAATATGTTGTGGAAGTCCCTTCAAGCAGGCTACAAGTACACTTCAGGTAAGACAGAGATGCTGTCTAGGTTCAGCAACAATAATAAAACGAATAAAATTTTATTGTTTCTCTTTAGAAGCCGGATAATATTTACACGATGTCTGGAATTTACAATTTCATCCCCTCTGTGCCATTTAGCCATCCTATGTATTCCTCACCTGATGAAAGAATATTTCACTATATCCAACCACACCCATCTTTCTACGACCTCCAAACGACTAAAAGAGCTCAGAGGCGAGAGAAGGAAGCTTGAAAAGCATGGCCAAACAGATGAATGGGAAGGGGGGAGGTGGGGGGGACAAAGGAAAAGAACCTATGAAATATGTTATCAAATTTTGGAGCCTATCTATCTCATCCTCATTCCAAGATATACAAATTTTACAGAGAGGGGCACAGTGGTCAGCCGTTGAGCTTTGCCAAAAAGCGGCTAAGGTTATATTCTTCCGTGTATTGTGATTGATCCCACAACTCCTCCAGACCACCAAGAACAGCTTTTAACCCCCTGCCCGACCCTTTGCAGTCCCCCTGAGAATTCTCATCCACTCGCCTTGACTGGGTAGATCCCTGCAATGAAGGGCAACACATTATTTGTTTAGATCTATGCAAGCAAGAAGTAACTGAGAAAAATAGGTCTATGAGGAAAGAAGGAAAAGACTAAGTAAATCGGGATGAAATAGAAGTTTGCTAGTTCTGACATGAAGCATTCAAATGACAACCAAATATAATTCGAATCCAAATGAATTCCAAAAATACTGTGGTACAGGCTATACGACATGTGCACATGATACTAAAATTAGTCCTAGTCTTGTGGAAACAATCCCTTAAAGATCAAACACTCTTTTCTGACTTTCCTTTCCTTGAATAGGTCACTTCAGGAATCGAATTAATATGCATACTCCTTTACCAAAGGACAAGTGACAATACATCCTGCTGTCACCAGGCTTATCCAAACATGAGAGAGTTTCTTTGTCACCTTTCTGCCAGTTTCCGCTGAGGCAAAGAGATCAAGCAACTGATCAGTATTCATTGTATTGAGACTTGCATTGTCAGCATTAATGACCGCATTGGCAACGGACACTTTAAATTTTTGGAGACTCATGACTTTCTCTTCTAAAGTGCCTCGCATAATGAGGCGGTGCACATGGACAACTTTCTGCTGGCCCAATCTATGAGCTCTGTCCATAGCCTGAAATGTTCAGAACAATGTTTCTTTCGGTTCTTTGTTCACCTGCCCAAGGTAAATGACTATTTCAAGAAATTCTTTCCCCAACCTGGTGATCCCGCATGGGATTCCAATCATGCTCCATAAATATTAGCGTGTCTGCCGAGGTCAAATTCAAGCCAAGCCCACCAACTACACAACAATAACATAAACAATATGTGAACAATTAATAGTAATCTAAGATACATGAAAACATCACCAAAGATTAAAATAAAAAATAAAATCAGGAAATGAGGCTTATTTCTAAATTTTTTCTCAAACTAAGCCTCTCAACCCACTTTTTCCCTCCGCCCTTTTTTGGCTACTACCTTAGCAAGCACAATCAGATCATATTGTTAAGCAGTGAAGAGAACTCGATCCCTCCAACCTAGGGATGAACTTACCATGAGTAGTAAGTAGTAGGGCATCAATAGTAGGGTCTGAATTGAAAGCCTTTACAATATCAAAACGCTTCTCAGGCACCACGGATCCATCCAACCGCAAATACGTAACACTGTTTCAAAAGATTCCACAACAAATCCAAGAATTACAATCTCCAATTGGCTACAGAATAGTATTCAAGAAAAAACCACCCGGAAAAGAAAATAACGAAAAGAGAAACAAATAGGAGGATAGAACCACAAACAGGTGCACTATCCAGAGGGGAATCGAACAGAAAAGAAGTCGTATCAGATTGTCTAATGAAAAAGAAAATGCCAGAAAATGGTTAGATCGTCCAAGTAGATGAACAAGATCAATGCAATCAGGCAAGCTAAGATAGAAGATGCTCTGAGGAAAGTTGATGCTTCACAATACACATCCAAAATGATATGACAGTGATCGTGCCTATTTTCGTTACTAATCAGGTCTTAGAAATCTTAGATAAGGTAAACTGAATGTCACAGAAGGCGTTGAAATAAAAAAGAAGCCTGAAGGAGTTCAGTTGAAATTTTTTACCACAATCTTAACATTTTTACTGCAAATGGATGCTACTAATGCATGCACGAAGATAGCAGCTAATGCCTTTGAATGATCAGAACAAGATACAGGCTGCGATCACTTTAACAAGTGTTCTTTCCATCACAAATGTGAAGGAGACTCCAAGAAAAAATATTAAAAGCCAAATGCTTACTTCTTCATGTGGGTGTGGAACAAATCGCGTTCAATAATATCCAACAACGCCTGTAGTAATTGAAATTTAATCAGCAAAGATAAAAGAAAGTAAACCTCAATAATCCGACATAAAATAACATTACCTTATGTTGAGCGAATATTAGAACTCGATGTTGCCCCGCACTAAGAGCACCCTCAGATGATGAAATATCAAGGCCTATTCCACACTCTTCCAGAATTTCCTGAAGTGCAACTAATTTTGGAGAATGATGTAAGTTGTGAAGCTCGGACATTATATCAGAAGCTCCAGGAAATATTTTTGATAGGCAACATTCCAGTGAGTCTGGAATCTTTTCCCCAATAACGAGCAATGGATGACTACAAAGTTTAAGCAAGTATTGAAGCGCCTGAAATATCCATGATGTACAGCAGGTTATGAAATGGGAATTTTAAACACAATATATTATTTAAACAGGAAGATAGGCCATTAGCAGTCAGTCACCTGGAAAACATGAGAGGATGTCCTTGACGATGCAGACTTCACGTCTTTTGAATCACCGTGCTCATCTTTCACCATGGTTGAGATTTCTTGTTTAGCCTGTGAACCAGAAAACTGTTCATAGAGTTTCAGCTGGACGGGGCTTAGATCACAGTATCTGTCCTGAATAATCTTTTCTGGAAGGTCTGAAAGGACTTCATCTTTAGTTCGGCGAAGAAGAAAAGGCATAGCCTGTATGCACGTGAAGTTTAAGATGATATTATAAGGATGAGCATAGAAGAATAACAATGACTTTCTACTCAATCTGAAGGAAACTGGGCCACGACTTTTAAAATCATGAAAGAGCTCAAATATAGAGAAGGCTGTAAAGAAATGAAAAGAAATAGAAATAAATTGCACATTAATTGTTCCACTAAATGCACTCACTGCAAGGGCCAAACTTAAGCAAGTACGAAGCTAACAAAGAAAAAGACATCCTTGCAACATAAATCTTAATCAAGCAGTCACAACTGATACAGACGCTAAAGGAGGCATGAACTGTCTTTCTTGTGTAGTGGTCACTGATACTACCACTGGCATCCTCTGACACTGCACTTTAGCCTAAATAATGGATGAAAATCTAATATTTCCAGAGAACCCCCCAATGCTGTGGTGCTCCAACTAGAATATCGGTTAAAAGAGAACCAAATCCACAAAAAAGAGTGCTATAGCCAGGGCATGAACCCAATGGCTCTTTTTTTTCCTAAACCTCGGAGAGCTTCTACCATTGGAATGTTTATACATCTTCCTGAGAGCTACCAGCAGTTGCTATGACTTGTGCTTTGGCGGATTGACACCACTTGTGAAAGATATCAGTAATAATGCTGGTGATCTACCAATTTTCACAATATGAAAAAGAACAGGAGAGAATTTCACCTGCTTGTGCAATGCTTCCATAGCAAGCACGCCTGCTTCAGCATCTTTTGCAGAACATTTAGGATCCCGAGCTGCCAATAGTGGCTTCCCATAGGTGGCTTGGAACTGAAAAGGTCATAAGTTAACAGTAGCTGTGTAAAGGAGCATCTGATAAAATTGCTACCGACTACTGTAAGAAATCAACCATATGAAGAGTTCAGTCGTACAACCTTCAACTAATACACATACTCAGAGCTATACCATCAAAATTAATGGTATAGTCTATACTCGAACTGAGGGAAGGGGAGAAGAGTAGAGAGAATGGATATTGTTTTGTAACTATTTAAACAAGTACAAGGAACAAAAATTTGCATACTTGTCTTTCAGTTCCCAGAAAACCTGGCATCAGGAAGTCAAAAAGGGACCACAAATCCATGATATTATTCTGCAACAAAAGAAGAACTATAGCATTAGGATAAAAACCAGAACATTTTCTATGGAAGCAGGTGGAGTGTTTCCGGACAAACTTGAATAGGTGTTCCACTAAGTATTAGGCGATGCTGTGCTTTCAATTGCTTCACAGCACTAGTAATCTTGGATCTTGAATTTTTTATTATATGTCCTTCATCTAAAATACAGTAATTCCACATAAGTTGTCCCAGAAAATCAATGTCTTTCCGGACAACATCATATGATGTTATGATGACATTGTGTTTCTCAAACTCGTCACGTATGGAGACACGCTCTGGAGCAGAACCAACATACTGAAGGGTGCTAATCAACGAAATATCTATGTACTTCTCTATTTCAAAAGCCCAATGGCCAACAAGAGTTGATGGGCAAACTATCAACGAAGGAGGAAGATTTTCATCATTCCTTGAAATACGATGCTCAGCAATATCAGATGCCATAATCGCAGATGCCTGAAGCGTCTTCCCAAGGCCCATATCATCACATAAAATTCCATGAAGTTTGAACCTCTTCAGAAATCCAAGCCAGTTGATACCTTCTTGTTGATACCTGAGAGCAACAGAACTCAAGTCAACCCTCTTATAACTTTTGAAACATGGTGTCAGGAACAAAAAGTTTAAAACCATACTTTCTTCACATGAAAAATAAAAGACAAAGCCAAACCCAGTGACATTGTAAAGCAGATCCTATAAGGAACAAAAGTAAAGGCAAGTTATGTACATCCTACTCGAAAAATACTAATGCATTCATGCCGTCTTAAGAAAGAGAACTAGTTCACAGCTCTTATTGCATTTGAATCATAAACCAGGAGTACCCGCAACAGCCATGAGCATCCAACAGCTTCATCATAGGAAGATCTGAGCAATTTATAAGACATCCTAAACCATTATTTATGGGCGATAATGACTAGTTTATACTAAATTTGAGAACTTCCCAAACCATTTCCTAATTTACAAAGGGAATAATAGCACTGGCACACAGCCTCGTGCGGAATAAACTGAAGAAACAACAATTTAATACCAAACAGGGTAGCAACCAAATTTTAACCAACAATATCCAGTTCATACCTCCTCAATGTCACCTTTAACTCGGTAGATAGCTGGTAGTCATCTATATGCGAGTTGTCAAGCAATTGTACCAGAAACCTGGCATCTTCCGCATTACTAGAGAAGCTATCACTGATCCCTGGTGGTCGAGGAAGACCCCTGGATAATGGAAGAAGGGGTACAAGAGTAGCAAAACTATGGGTGACACTGTGTCTGACGTCAGTATCACAATCACTCATACATCTCAGCAAAGGAACAACTAGCAAAGGAGCATAAGGAACTAACTCGGACCCCAAACCTTGGACTAAAAAACTGATGAGCATGCCTGCACCTTGTCTAGCATGCACGGAAGTCATATCTCCCAACATTGGCATCACATTCTCAATTACAGCTGCCATCATATCTACTGTCATTGACTTGGCCATAGATGTGATACATCTAGAAGCCGACAGTCTGACTGCAACATGAGAATGCCTGACAAATTTAAAAATGCAAGGAAGAAGTTTAAGCACTCTCGACTTTAACTCGCCATGAAGCATCGGAGCAACTGAACGCACCACCTGCAGATCAAAACTAAGCTATATATAATATTGAGACAAACAAGGGATGCAAATCGACACGCATTCCATATATTTCCATTCATGATGATGTAACAGTCTATTGCAAAAGTTTACCTTATATATTGAAAACAATGTAGTGATACATTACGGACCCAAATAAGATTTCAAGTGGAATATTCCAGTGGTCATGTTACTAAAACCACGAAAAGGTGATTAAGTAATGAAAGAATGACAAACCTGAATGTTATTGACTAATATCTGAGGGTCCGTAATGGCATTAATTGCCAATCCGACTTCCTTGTCATCTACATGATTAGCAGGCTTCAAGACTTCTGTGAGACAGTCCCATAGTTTAGGAAGTGAATCAAACAGCGAGGCTCCAAATTTATTAGACAGATATCTCAAAGAACGTTCAGATCCTCTTCTGCTTAAGAATCCCTCGATCCTTGACCTATCTTCTCCACCAGCAAGCATATGGAGCTTGGACTTATGTTTATTGGAAGTGCTACTTGATGAGAGAAACTGATCATTAATCATCTCAATGGTATTAACGACTCCAGCTTGAGGGGTCTCTTGAGGATCCATACACGTTAAAGCACACAGATTTCTGATTAGCTTTTCATTTGGGCTTGGTTTACGCGAAATACAGCAGGAGATAAGCTCCGCAAGAGCCTCCGCAGCCATTTGCTGTAAGATCTCCTCCTTCGTAAAAAAGAGAAACCATGTCACAGCAGAGAGATAAGAACAGTATACAATGTGTTAGTCATGATAAGCAAACAAAAGAATACCTGCTCTCGTTTTACGGAAGCCATGAGAGGTAGAATAATAGGATTCAGTTTAGCAGGAAGGTCCGACATCCAGACAACAGCAGCAGCAACTAAAGCCGATACACTGATATGTAGATTATTCTGCAGTTTGTTTCAAGAGCACACCATAACAATCAGACAAGTTGGACTGTTAGTTATACTAAAGTAAAATCTCAAATTATTGACCAATCATGTCCATCATAACAAATAATGGTGTGCCTTTCACGTAGCTTGTCATTGCATGAGAACAAAGAATAGATGATTTCACATCACCATTTTACGGGGACTGCTTAACTCCAGGAACAGGGTGCAACGAGGGATGAAATGGAAAGACTGGTGTCAAAAAACTGACACTAGAAACTCAGACTCAAGGATGGTAAATGAGTCTGGTGGATAGCAAATTGCTCATGTTCACATAAGAAATTTTAACCTGAGCTAACACCTCGAAATGCAGTTCAAACAATCAAGTTTAGACCACCAACGGCACGAATTTTAGAGATATAGACAGAACATCCACAACTAAAATGTAAAGAAGAAAATCATACAAGTACCTAACTGACTCGAAGATATCATAACTTGCACAATCCTTCTGGGGAGAATAAACAGAAAAAGATGTTTACGAAATCCTATTCAACAAAAGCATCAATGGACGGACCTGAATGCATTTGAGGTATCCTGAAGTAGTCAACAGCCGTTGTCTTACAGATTCAACCTCATCAAGAACATGTTTACCCGAAGATGTGCTGCCAGCACTATCATTGGATGATGACGTAAGACTATATGCAAATTTTATAGCATCGTCCACACTCAAGTTTTCTATATCATTTTTAACTGAAGATAACTCATCTACAAAGTTGCCGGACGACTCCACAGCATGTATCAACTGAGATGCCTCGCTATGCATTTTAGCGTAAGTCCTGGAAAGCTCTGAGTAAGGAAGAGGTGAATCTTTAGTTGGTAGAGCAGGGTCTAGGCAAGTTAACAAATCCAACATCCAATTCTTAAAATGTTCTGGAATGCCAGGAAAAGTGTAATTGTCATCGACAATCTTCCTTCTTTTTATTTCTTTGAACCAAGAAATGAGAATGATTGATGCCACCTGTCAAGATCAAAACGTCAACCTATGGGCCGACAGATAAAAAAAGGAGCATAGCAAAGCACCACCATGTCTGAAGGGAGAACTATTTAACTACTTGTATCTTTGTCCCTCGATATGGTTATAAAAATAACCAATGCCAGAATACATATATTCCATTATGGAAAATACACCAATTACCTGTCGTTGCACACCAGAAAGGGAGGTAAGAGCATTCCATAAAGGCTCTATAATACATGGCAAATATTCTTCACGCAGCCTAGAAGCCAAGATTCCCAATGCAGAAGAAGAAACAACTCTCATATGAGTGACTGACATCTCAACATCAGTGCCAACAACTATCTTGATGGAATTTGCAGGAGCAACCCCATTCTTTTCCAGCATGAATGCTCCTCTGGAGAGGTCAAAACTGTTTCCAAGAGGGTCATTATCAATTTTCACAGCTCTTACTTTAGCTGCTGCTTTAAAATGACTCCTGCGAGGAGCAGCAACAGGCCAAAACATCTTTTGTGCATCCAGTTGTGATCCATACGGCGTGGCTGCAAGCTCTATCCAGGAGCACATATAAGACTTTGAAACAGTTTCCAAATCCTCAACTGGGCACTGGGATTATCACCAAGACAAGAAAAAAGGTTCAATACGAGAGTACAAATTATAAAAGTTAAACATGGTCATGCCTTTTAAAAAGCGTAAATGCTTATCCCGCCATTTCTTTGTCTTCAGATAGTGGAAAGAGAGAAAACTGAAATTTAAAAAATCATTCTATGAACATCATGACAAATGGAGAATCCTCAACAGCTACAGCCTACAGGATGGATTGAAGTTGGTTGAAAAGCTTGGTTACCAACAATTAAAGTTAACCAGAATTACTAACTAGCCAAGCTCATAATTAACTCAAATTTTCTGAAAAGGAAAACAAACTCAAATTACAAGCCCATTACAAACGGGTGTTAATGACACAATATAGTAATACGGTTAAGCTGAATTACATAGAATAGCATGTTCTGCCAGGAACTGATTCACCATTTTGGAAACTATTCAAAGAAAACCACAGACAGTGAAATAATATGTCCTCAGCTCAGTCAATGGGATACTAACATACAAATGAGTAGGCTGGATATTCGAGAAAGACTAATGCAGACAAATCAATTTACAAGAACTGATTGATATATGAGCAAATTTTGGTTGTCAAGCAACACACACTACATGAAACAAATTGATACAATCATTGAGATACAACTAAGACAGAAAGTACGAGAACATGAGATATGTTCTCATCAAAATAAAAACCTGCATGAGGAGTCTCCAAACCCTTTCTGAGCTCTCCAAAATCTGCTCATTTGACTTGAGGAGCAAATTCTGGAATACAATCCTTATAGTGTCGCCCAATATGAAAGAAGGCCAAAATGAACACTTCGAGGTCCCCGAAGAACTTCTTTTATAACAAGCATCAAGAAGCCGTTCCTGCAAGCAATTCACTCCAACTTAGGACAATAGGACAACAAAAGGCCAGCATGTCCAAAGTGCAAATTGAGTAGTGCAATTCACATGCACAAAGAGAAAGGGAGTTCTAAGCATGAAGATATAAAAAACGAATAAACACATTAAGTAGCATAACTCTTCGTAAAAAAACTACAAGAATTTAAGTTATCCAAACCCAGCATGTTACAACATCTTTAAAGGAAAAAGAAAAAATAATGTTACAACTTAAATAATGCCAATAGTCAGGCCCTCAACCCCAAAAACACATGTATACACAGTCACAAGATTCTTCAATTAAATGTGACTTTAGCTTCAGGGCATGAACTCGCAGAAACACTTACCAGAGTGCGAATAGCAGAAAGACGAACAGAACTTATGCTATGCCTCATGAATGGCCATAATCGTGGTGCCAAACTAGACAACATATATGGATTTTCTTGAGTTTCTCTTCCAGGATCATCAATACCAAATACATCATTTAGATCCAGTTCCTGTTCATCCGTAGCTGAATTGCCATATATCTGAGGAAACATCTTTTCCTGGGAATAGATCTCTGCTAATAAATTCATCACACTGTAAAAAACTAATGTACATTAATTATCCTTGAACAAGTGAGTCTGAAAGTATCTTCAAAGCATCAAAGCAGGGAATCTTCAGGGAAATAAAGGGAAATGAATATTGCAGAAATGAAGAGAACACAATACCATCATGAAATTTACCATGTTCATGCAGCAGCTTCACAAATAACAGCGGCATTTTCATTCAAAGGTAGTTTCTATCCTACAGTTTATTTATTTATTGTATTTGGAGAAAGTATTTTATAAAGCAGCCCCCAGACATTTCCCATAGTTACATTACATAAATCGGATGCTTCATACCTTTGTGATTATATGAATCAGGTAAAACAATTTGAAATAGTATGTATACATGAACAAAATGAAAGCATCGATGAGATTTAAGAACAATTTTTTTTGTATAAGTTTATTAAAGAAGGATGCCAGCAGATGAAAGTGCTAATCCATGAAACTCCAAGTGGATATGACGAAAACTAATAATTGCCTTGAAAGCATTCAGAGGTAGGCCTGCAATTTGTTTATCACCTGCTAGTTGATGGGCTAAGATCATCAAGGTCGAGTAGAATATCCCAAAGTAACATCACGATCACATGCAAAGTTTGACCATTTAGATTAACAATAGAAGCTGCAGCTGGTATCAAAGCATCTGCAGCAACGGCACGAACATCATCGTCAGGGTCCTCCAGTCCAGATTTACATGCCGGCAAGACATGGCCAAGAAGATCATGTAGCATATCCTAAATGAATCCATTAGAGAGTGTCAGAAAAAAGGTTCTCTCAATGCCTTTTACAGTGGGGGAGATCTTGATTGAGACAGTAATAAGCAAATCCTCAACAAGAAAAAAATGGTAATTCAATCCAAAATGTAGAATATACCCAAGACATTCTCTAATTTCCCAAGCAATATAATACAACACACCTGTCGCACAGCGATCAAATATTTGATACCCAAAAGGCTTCCATGACGAATTTCCCACTCATGCCTATGCTGGAAAAGAGGGAAGATGAACAAGAATATTTGCATCAAAAGTAGACAGAAATTGTAGGTTATACATCCATTTCTAAGCATTAGTAATGGGCCAGAGTCATCCATATGTTTACCTGCATCTGCAGCAATATCTTCAGGGTTTCCCAAACTAATGATGGATGCATATACTTGAAAGCTGCACCTAAAGCTTGTGCGCAGGTTTCTCGTACTGGAGCAACAACCTGATCAGATACGTAGTCTCCAAAGCTGGCAAATGTACCAAATACGATAATTTTAAAACATTTGATTTAATAGCATCTATATGCAAATCTGTCTCCAGCCACTTCAAGGCAAGCATCTAGCGGCCATTTGATCTTCAAATCATTACACTAAGATATCATGTATTGAGACACGAAACCATTTAGAGCCCATCAGCCTAAAAAACTGCCATACTATAGCAAATGGCCCAACAAAAGTCAACAGAAGCTACTCATTGAAGAGGAAAAATAAAAATCGATGCAAACTGGCAAACTAGCCAACTAGAACTATGGCATATTCATGCCAACTCATGGATAACTTGGGTCATTGGAGTATATCCACAATTTAATAAGAATGAAGAGTCGAGTGTGAACTATCGCTAAAACGGCCTAAAGAGCATCTCGGTGCATAAAGCCTTCCCCAACTGAGATGGACACTTATATTCCATCCTACCTGACTCCAACTAAAAAATTAATGCAAAATGAATAGAAAAAATAAAGCTATACCGGTCAAGGGACAACACACAAAGGAAGCGAACGGCGCAGTCTTGCAGAAACTCGCAGTTTTTAAGCCAGGATACTTTAGAAAGTTCAATCAGATTCATCAGCTCAGGACCTTCAGGATGGCTTTCCACTATCTGGAGATGTGACGGCGGATCCTTCACATGAGAGTGAGTTTTCAACATCACTGCCCCATCACAAGCCATACCACCATTGGGATGCGCTTCGGCCTTGACCTCAATCAACCCACCAGAGACTGCTAACTGAGACCGATCATCACATAAATTGCCTTCTCCATCAGCAATCCTGACAGGAACATCCAAATTTACATAATCACCAGAAGATATTTGATCATCTTTTGGTGAAGAGACAGCACCTTCAATCTTGATTTTCTTTGCACTGGGTTCAGAAGAATCATTGCACGCATGGGCATTAAGATCGATTGATCTCCCACTTTTTACCACACATGAGTAATCTCCATCTTCTGGTGGCAGTAGTTTAGTATCCTCTTTCAACTCAGTGTTCTGTCTGACAGCAGTAATAGGACTTGGAAGAAAAATGCCAGCTGAATCACCATGATGAGTTAAAATTTCTCTCAAGGCCATAATGCTACCGTGGCGAACCTCCCAAACTGACCATTTAAAGCTGAAGTTAACGAAGACAGGTAAAACACTTCAAATTTCGAAAAGAAGTTACCCCAGAACTCACCAGGATCAAACATATCAAGGATGAGCTGTTCAACAAAATTACTGAAAGGCCAGGCTGCATCACTATCAAAGTCAGCTCCATCGTCATCAAGAGAAACATCGATCTGCAATCCAGAAGGTAATGCAAAGTTGATTTAGTTTTCTAAATCAACAAGGCTATACAGACTCGTATCAAAGACATAACAAAGAAACTAGTACGTAGATGCATGGCAAACATTATTTAGTGTGGTCCTGCTTCGAAGAGAAAACCAGGTATTAATGATCTCAAGAATTGATAAAATGGGTCAGAAAGCCGTGACATCATCATTTGCAAACATCCATGCATAATTTCAAGATTCTTCATCGAGTCTTTGCTTTAACCTTCTTTCATTTTAAACCACATCAAAACATCTTTTTATGACCTAAATGTCATCTAATTTTTATATTATCCTCTTATAGCTTCTTCAGAACAAAAAAAAAACAATTACATTTAAATGAAATTGGGCAAATGAAGAAAACCTACAAGGAAGAAATGCAGGAAATCTAGACAGTACAGTAATTTTTCTGACCAAATTTCACATCTGTTAACAACAGTAGCTAGAAGCAATGTTATGCCTCAGTAATACATGTAATACACAGGAACTCAGTATATGGAAAATGAAGTTGAGACTCCAAAGTAAATTCCTACGTACATGCGCCTGCTTTGATTATTATTAATAAGTCCATGGAAGAAATAACGTGTCATCAGAATGTGAAAAATCCAAAGTGTACAGTACCTTGCTAAAACTAGAAGAATCCTGAGCAGACCCCTTCAGGATTGTTGTTGCCGTTGGAGGTGGTGTTGGAGGTGCTCCTCCTGATACATCCTTGTCTCCACCCTCGGACCAAGCTTTCCCCTGGTCCTTTGAACTATTTTTTGCTTTCCTCTTTAAAAGATTAAGCTCCCTGGCACTCGGTCTCTTAACACTAGGCACCATCTTTGAGACCAGTCTCTGAATATTATGCACAGATGCTGCAGAATAAATACCATGCTGCAGACCATTTCCTTGGGGTAGTATTTTTTGCACCATGAGGTCCTCATCTTTTATCATGTCATTGACATCCATAAACTGCTCACAGACATCAAGACCTGAACAAAGCAACTCAGACTTATCACATGCCCTCAAGAAATATAACTCCAGACTTCTACATACCAAGAAAAAGAACCTCCAACCATACACCAAAAGCTCATAGATAAAAGCCAACTGACCTCACTGGGTAAAAGGTAAAAGAAAAAACAGCAGCCACAATTTGTAAAAGAACATTGTTTTTTCCCATTTATATACACAAATATACATAGTCCATGCATCATCATCAATATTTACCAAATTGTAAGCAAAACTTAATGTGACAAAAAATTTAGATTCTACCTAAACGTCGTCGAAGATTTTGCTTTTGCCGAGCAAGCCGCTCCATTGGGCTTCTAGAGTTGTCGATAGATACATCAAACTCCTGCAGGAAACCTCCAGGGATCAGTGGATGCAATACATTAGAATAGGTTAACAAATTCACAAAGAAGAATTAAAAAGAATAGGAAAGTCACAGTTATCAACTTAACTCCAGAATCGCCAATTCAAGGATTAAAATACTCAAGACCTTCTCAATGCTACAAGCGCAGCATGCAGGCCAAATCAAAAGGACAAGTCACTCTCAAATCCTACAAAACATCTCACCTGACCCCGAGAGGCTAATAGTGCACCAAATTCCAAAACCTTGTTAAGATTGAAGCTGTAACAGAAATAAGAGGCAAAATATGAATCCAACTAGGCAATGGCATACCATCAATAAAGAATAATTCACCAGAGTGAAATTTACCCATAAATAATCAAAAGAATTATATATACATAGCTATATATGCAGATAAGAATAAAAATAAATGCATGGGCAACCTTTTAAAGGCTGCAGCAGAAACCAATTTAGACTGAAAAGAGGGTAATGTTATCACTTCTTCAACGTCAGCGGTAATCCCACTCTCAGCCATCTTTGCCTTAAGAGTAGCAAAAAGTTCACTCAAAGATGTGTGTTTAACATTCTGAGCAATGGCACCTATTGCCTGAGCTGCAGCAACCCTAGTGTCCCAATTCTTACTGTGAAGGTATTGAGCAACCTGATAACATACAAGCAATCCTCATATCTTTTCATAAGTTCATCAAGGTGATCAAAAGACAGACATACTAGCATTTAATTTCAATAAATAAGAAGTCATTTTTATAGCAGAGAATTCACTAGCTAGAAACAACCCAGACTTAACCTAAAGAAGTACATGCACACATAAATAAGAACTGATATTGCAAACAACAGCTTAACCGGACCTTTAGGAGTCCCCCCCACCCCCCCCCCCCAGGGCCACCCCTGTTGCTTAACGAACACTTCGTCCCATAAATAACCCGGACAAACTCACCAGTATGGTGGGATTGTCAGAATTACAGTTGGAATAGCAAATAAACATTGTAAAGGCTTTGTTGATTACAAACAAATATTCAGTTTCCTCCGAATCCTCATAATCAAACAAAACAAAAACAAGGGACTGCGAGATAGTCTCTTTCTTTTCTCTTCTTGTTGGCTCATTTTTGTTCCTAATTCCAACATGAAAATTCGACATGTCCAGGAGAACGAACAGAAACCCTAACTACGCCAATCCAAAACTCCAACCCAAACATAAAATTTCCATCGACATAAACAAGCAAAAAAGGCATCAAGATCACCTTCTTAAGTAGAGATGCCAAGTCTTGCGGATGCGACCTGGCAATATCCCCAATCTGCCGAGCAGCAGAGAACCTCGTGGACTGAGTTGAACCAGCTATTCAAACAGAAAACACAAGGAAAGCTCATCAATATTACAAAACTCCTCGATCCAATCCTCAATACACGACCAGAAAGGAAAAAGAAATAAGAACTAAAGAAAACTCCTCGAACCAATCCTCAATACACGACCAGAAAGGAAAAAGAAATAAGAACTGAAGAAAACAAAGAAAGGTAAGAAAAAGCATACTGTCGAGAAGAGAGAGCAAGCGATTGAGCCGCGACGACTGCTGCTGAGCCATCTCAAAATAACAACCGCCCTGGTGGCAGCGACCTCAGGGGCAGGGACAATGCCGACGGAGGACCGAATTCGAATTGCCGCGCCTTGGTCCGTTACCATCCAAATGGAACCGCCACCTTGCCCTAATCGATGGCTTTCGAATCCTTTGACTTCCGTGGTGGCGACGGGGGGAGGAAGGTAGTGACGGAGAACGGGATTAGGGTTTGAACTTAAGGAGGAGAAGGAGGAGGAGAAATTTGAAGAAGAAGAAGGAGAGGTCCTGAAACGAGCTTTGTACGGCGTTTCAAAAAAATTCGCCAAATACGGTGAAATTCGTCGAATTACGCAATTATCGATTAGGAACCACGACTTACGTTCCACGTAAAATATCACGGCCTTAATATTGAGTTAATTTTTATTTTATTATTAATTTAATTTCTTATAAAATTTTGTCACTAATTTTTATTTTATTTTGGCCAATCTAGAATTTTTTCTAACGAAAGTCAAACAAGTCCTTAATATAATCTCACCAGTATCTTATAATAGTGAAGTTTCAACCTCTTATTCATTGGACTCATAATCCAATTTAACCGTAGTAGCAAACCCTAATAGAACATCATCCGACCTTCATCGATTTTGTATATTTTTTTAAACGTCGGAAACTACCATTCAATTTCGACTTTCAATTCACATGATTTGCACCTCAAATTTTTTTTTTTTTAAAAACCAATTTTTTTAAAACTTTTTCTTTCTAGTCGATAAATGAAAATTGTCTATTAAGGTTTGTTTGGCTTACGCCGATAAATTTCAAGATTGGCCAAAAACAAAATAAAAACAAAAGTTGGTGACAAAATTATGTAATAAACTAAGTTAATAACAAATAGAAAGTTGTCTCAAAGTTGAGGCCATAAACGTATATTTTACCTTTGTTTTACAAACAAATCACGGTTCCCAATCGCGACTTTATGTGCACCCAGCCAATGTCGCCGTTACGAACCACGACATTATGTTGAAATGACATTTCACATTAAAACGAGGTCGGGACCGCGACTTTAATAAAAGCGCGATCCAGACCGCGATATTAGGACACTTGAGCAATTTCTAAGTATCCTGGGCTTTGATCCGATGGCTGAGCAGTGTCGTAGTTGGCAACCGCAGCACTCCTTAAGTGTCGCGGTCTTCAACAGCGACTCGGTCAAGGGTTTTTTTATAACAATCTGCCCTTAATACTCCGAAACCCAACTTCTGATTCCCACCCCGTGCTCGTCGAATGTGACGATTATGATCCCGTACTCCTGAAATCCGATGATTCCGACCTTATGCTCCTCGAATCCGACCTCCGTGTGCCTCGAATCCAACACCCGACGTCCACCCCATCCGCCGTCAATCATTCTACTCAATATCAAAGGGTAAGTCAAATGTTTGTTAAAATGTTGATTATCATGTGGCTTTAGAGCATGGGTTAGGTATAATTAGTGTATAATAGTTAGGGATTAATGTGTTGATTTTTGAATAGTTAGTGTTAGTTGGTTTAGTTATTATTTAACGTATTGTGATGAAATTATGTTGCAGGTATCGAATTTTCTTCGTTGGAATACATTTAAACTCGTAAGGTTCTCGATCATTTTTTTTTTTTTGCAAAGTATGATGGAAATTCCCTTATTGGTGTTCGCGAATAGTAGAGTGGTTAATGGTAAAGAAGGAGTTAGTTACGATAGGGTCCGATTAAATAGATGAAGATAGATAGTAATGTGGATTACGAGAAATTTGAGAGGTATATTAACGTGCTATGAAGTTAATGATGGTTGTAGATTAGGGATTTGTCATCGATATCCCGTACCTTCACATGGTTCATCCGAGTTTAGATTTGTTCTAGTGCCCATCAATGATGACGATGACGTTAGATTGTTGATTGAATTTACTACATCAAATGAAAATCAAACTCAAAAAGTGTATGTGCTTTCAGTTTGTTCTAATTCAAGTAATGAAGGGATGAGTTCATGCAATGTTAGGCATGATAGTAACTTGTCGATAGTTGGAGTAAATGTAGAGCAGAACGTAACAAATATGGAGCCAGCGAGGGTGAATGTAGGAATCGAATGAAATATTGATGATGGAAACAATGGTGAAGGGAGTAGTCATGGACCTTTTGACGCGTTCATCGATGATGGTAATTATAGGGATGATGTCGATGATAATCGTATTATAGCTGATATAATACATTTGATGGTGACATTGATACTGATGAGGAGATGTTTAATGATATTGATGAGGGAGAGGATGGGCAGGGTCTGCCTGAGAATTTTGAAACTGAAGTGAACGAAGCTAATCCATCTATGAAATGGGCCGAGAAGCCACTACCTTTTTATCTAGATAGTGGCGATACTGGGAATGTTATATTTGATGAAGAGGAGAATGAAATTATCACGAACGATGACGAATCACTTACGAAATTTCGCAAAGGTATGCGGTTCAAGAATAAAAGTCATCTTATTCAAACAGTCAACTCATTTCTTATCAGAAATCATTACAGTTACAAAATTGTCGAGTCGGATAAAAGGTTGTGGTATGTCTTTTGTTCTGAATATGGAAGTGGTTGTAAATGGAAATTACGTGCTATCCAACATTCTTATAATAATAAGTTTGAAATAACGATAGTCAGGGAGCACATGCTTAAATGTCGTGCTTTCACAAGATCACGTCCGACTTAACTGTAGCTTCATGGAACCTTACCTCCATAGTTTTGTTAGAGAATTCCCTTATGTGAAGGTCTCTTTCCTTCGGAATGTGATAAAGGAGCGATTCGGCTATGAAGTTAGTTGGAGACGAGTGTGGATGCTAAGATAAGGCAGTATCGATTGAGTATGGAGAATGGGATGACTCATATAATGAGTTGCCACACTTGTTGAATGCAATTTAGATTGAAAATATGGGAACTGTAGTAGATTGGGGTAGTTCTTATAATGTCGGCGATATTGATTTTTTTTCAATTTCAGAAAGTCTTTTGGGCAGTCGGTCAGAGTATTTATGCATTCCACCATTGCCACACAGTTGTCAGTATTGACGGCACCTTCTTACATGGAAAGTATAAGTATAAACTTTTAATAGCGTGCGATATGGACGGTAATAATCATATCGTTCCGCTTGCTTTTGCAATTGTTGATGGAGAGAGCTATGATTCCTGGAGTTGATTCCTCCGATGTTTGGAGGGTCAAGTTATTGAAGAACTGGCAGTGTGTATTTGCTTAATTTCATATAGACATGCAAGAATTCCAGCAGCCGTCAATGATGGCGAAGTAGGTTGGACTCTTCCGTTTGCCAATTGGAGATTCTGTATTAGACACGTTGCAAGCAATTTCAACACAAGATATAAAAATATGATGTGCAAAAGGAGTTTAGTTATGGCGGCGAGAAAGGCACATCCTCATAAGTGTAAAAAGATTTTGGAAAAGTTGTTAGAATCATTGCGAGAAGCCTCACATTTCCTGACGGAAATGGAAAAGAAACAATGGCTTTTGAGTCATAATGGAAACACGAGATAGGGAGTCACGACTACAAATTTGAGGGAGAGTTATAACGATGTTATAAAGGGGGCTAGGAACCTCCCAGTTTCCGCCTTGCTGAGAAAAATATGGTATAATTGTGTTGCATATTGGATAAATAAACGGGATGATGCGAATAATGCGATAAAAGTGGGAGAGGAATTTACGGACTCCCTGTGTAGAGAGTTATACAAAGTAATAGAGAAGGCTAAACGATTTTATGTGGTATTGCTCAATCGAGAGCTTAGTTGTTTCGATGTGAAAACTTTGCGGGCAAATCGAAACAAGAAAGTTTATATCCAAGCATGTACAGCAACTTGCAAGAAGTGGCAAATTTATCAAATCCCTTGTTCACTTGCATTAGCTTGTTTTGCACACTTGCACATAGACCACACAAATTATGTTAGTCGTTTCTACACTCGGGAGTATCACAAGGTTGTCTATGCATCGCGATGGAATTCATTTGATTACACGGAAGATTGGCCAGAATATCGTTTCCCTAGGGTCAAACCTAACCCTAGTAGAGTAAGACCCATGGGCGACCAAGATCTACTCCATACACAATGAAATGGACATTAAAGAAAGATCATGGAGAACAAGTTGTGGTATTTGTAGAAAAGATGGACATAATGTGTGGTTTCATCGGTTTGTCTTTATGTGTTTGTCTTTATGTTTTAGTAATATGTGTTGTTGTCTATATGTTTCTAGGAAAATGCGGTTCGGACCACGTGTGGCAGATGTTTTGAGCGGACAGGTGAAACATCGTTCCACCACCGTATGGGATGAAGGCTATAACGCGATATATTTAATTGCTTATATATTTGGTTTATGTTTTTAATAAATGTTTTATTGACCAATGAATGTCTTGCCTTTACAAAACAATGTCTTAACTTGTCGTCGCGTAGAGAACTTAGTTAAATGGGTTGTTCGCGATCCATGGATGGATTTTTACCTTCACCAAGCCGGCTTCTATAGAGTTGCAAAGCTCCACTATATTGCGTTGGATTGGGTGCTGATAACATCAATGGTGGAGCGTTGGAGACCAGAGACACATACTTTGCCACATGGTCACGGTGAGATGACCATAGCATTACAGGATGTAGCACTTCAATTTGGATTACCTGTGGATGCGAATGCAGTTATTGCGGACACTACCGTCCAAATAGAGAATCTGTGTTAGCGGTACGACCGTACAAAGCTCATCCTGAAATAGGAGCTCGGCTTGAGACCCTCTTCCGCAACTCCCTTCTCTCATCCCTTTTGAAATATTTCATTCCCTTTTGCTTTGATTTTCCCCTTCCCTCAAATTTCTACACGACGAGACTTTAAAAAATCAAAATGACTCCCTCATTAATTAATTAATTATATTGAGTTACCTTCCAAATAAATTAATCATGTTCATGGACTCTAGACTCCGAAAAACCAACAAAAAAATTAGGAATCCAAGCTTTCTTTCAAAATAATTTGATTCGTAAAATATTTCGCGAACATAGTAATAATTGAAACTCGATATTTTCTTATTTCCTTTCCACCGGCGAACTCTCTAACACCGAATTCCTTAACAAACTAACTTAGTATTTCTTACTGCGATTTAAAGACATTACTTGACGAATTTTAAAATATTATAATATTTCACAAAATATTTTCTAACTAACACTAAAACGTGCTCTCAGACATGGTCAAAATCAAAAGTACGACGCGATCCGACTAATTTCCTCTCAAAATATTTTTTAAAAAATTATTAAACAAAAATTTATTTTGAATAAGGAAGTAATTATTTTGACATCAGCCCTGCCCGGCTTTTGGGCTTGGGTAAAATTATTTAAATGCGATGACGCAACAACTCCAACCGACTTGAAGACCCACCCAAAGAACAATGACAAATCATTAATCTTTGGCCTCAACTATTTAGAGGATTGTATGAATTACTATTGGTTCACAAAAAAATTTACGAATTAGGGTTCTAAGTTTTAAATCCCCGAAATACAGTCCTAAGTTACGGTTTGAAACTACGACTTTTCAATTTACAAAAAAGTCGCAATTTTAAACGATAATTTTTTAATACTTTTAATCAAAATCACAATTTCATAACCCCGATTTAAGAGGACTTAAACAAATTTTTTTAATTTCAGCAAAGTAGGGATTTCGAACCAGACTTTGCTCTTACAATCATAATAAATAAAATAAGAAAATGATACTACGGGGAGAGGGGGATTACGGGAGGTAAGGGGGAGAGGGGAGGGTAGGAAAAACGTGGGTAAGAGTAAAGTTAGGTTTTGAACCCGACTTTACTAAAATTAATTTTTTTAAGTCCCCTTAAATCCGAATTTGAAACCACGGCTTTATGAGACATATCTAAAGTCGCAATTTCCAATCGTAATTTTGACAAAAAATACTTAAGTCGCAACTTCATAAATTGAAAATCGCAATTTCAAAACGCAACTTAGGGGCTATATTTTAGGAATTTAGAAACTTAGAACCCTAATTCGCAAATTTTTTTTGAACCAACGGTAATTTCGTACAAACCTCCAACTATTTATACGTTTTCTCCATCAGCTAATCAATCCTCTTCTCTAGGGACTAAACTCTGCTGTGCACTTGCGCTCGCACATACAGAGAATGATCCATACATGACAACGTCCTATCCATCCTTTTTAGGTGCATTTTTCAACATAAGTGAAGCCACATCATGAAGTGGAATCTGGCACGACACAATCCAAACAAGATTGATAGGAGAACCAATTATTATGCAGATGCCAATCCGAATAATCACTTTGAACAAATGATTAGTACAACAAAGAACAACCCCCAGAAATTACCAACACGACCATTTGTTAGCGATGATTCCATGAATCATGGGTTTTAAAGGACTTCATTTTCACCAGTATCTGCAGCTCAATAGAATTAGGGAAAACTCAGACGAAAGTTTGAGTTCACCTCTGCTTTCACAAATCTGCAATTCCAGAACCAGATGCACCAACTTGGAAGCTATTTTTGAAAACTAATAAACCAATCACCAAGGGTATTCAAATGCTATGGCCGGGGCTACTAAAGGTCGCTGGCTCAAGAGCATCATTGCATAAAACCTGAACAAAGGCATATTGGAATCAAGTAATGTTTTGACAAAGCCCTGAGACATCAAGCCACACGCTAAATTGTCACAGGAGCGCCCCCCCCCCCCCCCCCCCCCAAAACACACACACCACGTCCCTGTTTCAATCCCTTTTGATGTCTTAAGTAATCATCCTTCCTTTCACAGTTAAAAAGGAATATTTCAACGAAAGAGACAGATAGGGGCCCCATTTGAGCACCTCCACAACATCTAACTTCACATCCATCCAACAAGGGTCAACCGTAGACTCCCTCTATTCACTATTTGTCTCCATATCTCAGACTTTCCATAGAGAAATAACCAAAGTGAATCACCTAAAGCGCCAGCATAAATATGAGTCCATGGTTGGAAATACAACATTCAGCTCATGGGACCATTACCTTCTAGATCATACAACCTTGAAGCGAACCATTAACATAAGGTACAGAACAAAATGTAACATCCACCACCATTGCGGGTAACAACCAAGCCGTTTTTTAAAGTAACCATTGACCCTTCTTTCAATGCATTTAGCAAGTAGAATAATAAAAAGGATGAAGATTATATCCACATAATTAAAACAAAAAAGTTAGGGAAGTCCTTGTACCTCAGTAAGGCCACAGGTCTCCCCAGTTAGATCTTCGAGCTTGATGATGCATCGTAGGATTCTTACTCTTTGTGACAACCACGTGTTCAAAGGCACCTTTTGAGCCATCACGTTCTGTCGAACGACACACATCCAAAGCAACCTGCCTACCTCTTCGAACAGGTGTAAAGATTATTCTACCCCAACCGCCCCCAAGGTCTGCACGAACAGTATCTTCATCATCTTCTTCACCATCTTCGTCCTCCTCGGAGTCTGTCTCATCACCACCATTGTCTGTCTCTATAATGTCCGAGTCATATGAAACCATATCAAGCTTCTTAGAACGAGCATTTTCCCTCTCTTCCTCCCTCTCTTCCTGCATCCTTATGAAGTCCTCTGAGAAGAAGAAAACAAAAGTCTCAAGCTAAGAAGTGTGATTCCACAAACTAAGCAGTTTAAAGTCAAAACTGACAAATGAAGAGATGATAGCTACAGCAAAATAAGAAGGCAATAAAACATATCACAATGCTATATTTTACAAATGCATCTTACTATGGAGATACCTAGATCAATTTCGAGATCTTCTGGGTTTCTCTTTGCATGCTGCTCTTTCAAGGTCTCAAACCGCGTGCCATCAAGTGGCCAACTTTCCCTGCCCAATAATCAAGCTAGCAATTTTGGTCTGTGTCCATTGATGCTTAAATAAAAGTACAAACATTAATTAAAAAATAGATACATGAGACCCTGCTTAATAGAAGTGGATCCGGGCCATGAAGCTTAAATGGAGGTCAAAATTACTAACTAGGGGAACTTTTCCATGAACATAGCAAGCACTTTACAAGACTAGGAGAAAGTGACAGACTGCATTCAGTTTTAAAACAAAATGAATGCAGGTCATAAAACACTTGTCCAAAGGTTACCTCGGCCTTTGCCCTCGTCTGAAAGCAACATAACAAAATTTTTCATCTTCAAAACCTCGTAAAGGAACCCCCTTCGAACGCTGGAAATAATAGTAACAAATGTTAACAAAATAGATTACTTCCAACAGAAGGCCAGCCGCTACAAGAGTCAAAGCAGCAATCTTCAACTAAGGACCATGAACATCCGCATACTGAACAGTGAAAAACGAAATGTGCCTTATTTTCAACTTGGATCCACAGGACAGAATGTACATAAATTGGATCACTGCATTTCACAGGTCTATAGAGAGTAATTGGCAACCATTCCTTAAATGAGTTCTCTTCAAAGCCTCGTGACTTTCAGGGCAGAACATCAAAATATTTGACATTAAGTTCAAAGCTTTCCCCCATATCATTGTTCAAAAAGGCCCCTACAATGCACAGTGATTGTGAATACTACTGGTGCTAATCTCCTTAACACCACCTTACCATTGTCCCAAGTTATAAGATTATCAAAATGAATTGCCACTTCAAATGAACAAACCTTGTAGGCACGTTGAGAAGATGTCCTTTCCAGTCGTTGCACAAAGTGGCAATACTTCTCCGATTTCTCCAATGGACAGGGACCATCGTGTGGACACTATAATTGCAGATCCATAAATGAGAACACAGCAAAATACTATCCCGGAGAAGAGGGTTAAGAGAGATGCACATGTTAACTTTATATACTGAATAGTAATCATAATTCCTAGACATGAGTATAGATGCTCACAGGTGCAACTATAAACACCCCACTTTTTAGAGCCATCAAGTCCTTAGAATCTGGGCCCAATTTTGCTTTCCGCAACTTCTGAAATCAAAACCCAAATATTAGGAACAAGAATAATATACATATATATATATATATAGAATCGGCCTCTCACTGCTTCCTTTTCCCAAGATGATAATGAATGAAACAACGTACTCTTTTTTCCATCCATAAGATGAGAGAACGCATTTGAGAAATAATCTTAGATCCATGCGGAGTCCCTGGTTCGACAAGAATCTGCAATCCCGCTTTAAAGTTTCAGAGAGATAATCATTCGCATCTCTTAAGAGTTTTATGCAAATAATTCATAATAGCAGGTGTCGCTCCCCAAAAAGCTGCGAGAACTTTATCTATGGGAAGGTGTCACACAAACTTGAGATTCAAAATAGCTGTCATGGTAAAACATCATACCAGCACATCTCCAGTGAGATCCCAAAGCTGGCGCACAGTCGTAACCCGATCCTTCAGCGATGGTATCTCCCCAAGTACATATGACTAGATAGAATCAAGAAGATATAATTATGAGAATGGTGACGTGTAGAGCTTCGTTCACATAAGCATAAAGCAAGTGCTCACACGACGATACGCGATATAGCACCAAAGGAAGTGATTAGATGCTCACAGCGATCACAAGGTCATGGGGCCTCTCTGCCTTGCTAATGTTCTTTGAAAGCGACTGAATGCTGTCGTAGCTGTGAATAATCGGTACATTCTTCATACCTAAAACAATTTGGAAAAGAAGAAATGAACATTCCAACACAATCCCTCCAACCAAGACAGGCGAAACAGTTGAATGCTTGAGATGCATACTTTTAAAAATCCAGTCATATAGATATTGGTTCTATTTACTAATATATGTGGCTTGGAATGTGTTAAGAAAGAGTCTTTGAAACTTGAAAGAGGACAAATAAATCAAATAAGTATGAGACAAGTTGGTGCTCTTCCTTTTAAATGGAACACACAAACCATTTCAGATGCTTGATAACCAGGCTCTGGTCTCATAGTAAGGCAACACTAGGGATAACTACACCCACGCATTATGCATGTAAAGAATGTCATATATTAAGTGGTTACTTCATCTGCAAGATGCGAGAGCCTGCCTGCACCGAATTCATGCAAACTTTTTCATACAAACTGAATAAAAGGATAAATTACCTTGTGTGAGGTTTCGACCAGCACGTTGCATCGGCTGGGATGGCTCTACCAGATTGACTTTCTCCAAAGATTTCGGCCATACTTCTCTGAGTGCCCTAAATCATCCGTTTCCATGATAATGTGCCTTATGCCAGCATTATCTCTACCTCAAAAGTTTTAAGTACAAACGATTCAATCACTTACCAGAAAGCCGACCCAGTGCCAGCACCAAAATCCAGTACTCTTGCTGGAGAAAAATCAGGTAATCTCTTACGAATCTGAAATTCCAGTAGACATTCAAAATCATTGCATCCCATGAATCAATTTCAAAACCAGCAGCCAATTGATTTTCCATGCCCATGCGCACATTATGAGAAAACTATAATCCTTTCCTTGAATAATATCCGCAGATATTCAGGTCCATTTCCTAAATCCTCGATCACAGCCCAAAACAATGGAAGCGCCTGTAAACAAAATTGAGACAACAGCCTCGGCTGAGATCAAAATCTGACGGTAATACCTCCTTGAGAACCCTAAAACAAGCAGAATAAACAGCGGGCATCCGTGACGCCACATAAGCCACGGTCTCGTCGTCCCTATACTTGAGACCGATATCGCCGTAAGAGCTCGTGATCTTCCACCGCCTCGAACACTCCACCGACTTCAGAGGATCCTCCACGAGCTCCCTCGATGCGGACTGCGCCAGCTGGAGGTTGACGTCCTTGATCTCGCTGAACGACGTGGATAGTCTCAGCACCTTCCTCCTTAGGAACGGCTGGTCCTGTTCCCGGAGGTACTTCTTGATAGCGCGGCGGAGGCGGACAGGGACGGTTAGGCATCGGTCGGACTGCCTGGCTGCCGACATAAGCGTCTCCGGCTTGAAGACTCGCTTCGCCGTCTCCGGTATCAGCGCCGCCATGACTAGCGGCAGCAACGCTTCGAGTGAAGAAGCGGGCCGGGGGTTTTGGGAGGGTTTTTTGGTTTGGGGGCGTCGACGACGTTTTCCATTTAATGGACGTTGACGGTTCAATCTTTGAATCTTTGATTTTACTTGCGTTTTGGTCCCCCCGGATCAGCGGCAATTTGATATGTTTAATGGCGGAGGGTCATCCATCGAGGTAAAGCATTCAGGAATTTGCAAAACTAAAGTGGGGAGAAGGGGTGATGTTGGGGGAGAAGGGAGAGTACTTTTGGGTTTTATTAAGGATCTAACTACAAATTTCGATTCATAATTTTTTGAAACTTACTTAGTATTCGTAGTATTGAGTTACGAACATTATTTGTCTAAATTTAAAGTTTGTAAAATATTTTTCATACGAACGTTATTTTAGAACAAATCTCACCCAATTTCAACTATGAAAAAAAAGAATATTTAGTACGCAAACTCGATACTCTTTCGTGCATTCTCATATTGTTCGGCTTAGGGCTCAAAACCGCTTTACTTTTCCATAAGGAATTTTGATATTATGTTCATGGGACAATATAAATCACAATTAGAAAAACTTTTTATAACACAAAGATTTGAGATTTGATTTCCCAAATGAAATCGCAGTTCAGAAACGCAAGCCTATTATCGACAATTTTTATGTAAACGCGATTTTATTTAGGCTACCTGAAATTGCGTCTTCAAAACACAATTATATCCTTAGACGAGCGTCTCCTCTCATTAAAAAGGATGCTGTAACAGCTTCTTCAAACTTCAAACTTGTCCCGATAATACATTTTTGACAAATGCCAATTTTTCTTTTTGTTTTTTTTTGCAAGTGAGTGAAAAAAACACAAGTTTGTCGTGAAAACACGAGTTTGTTTTTTCCTAGTAACCTGCCCTCGGTCCGACCTCCGCATGAATTTGGAGATCCCAACCCTATGGCCTTAGAGGGCCTCTGCCTCGGCTCCCAACTGACATTTTGACAGCCTTGGATGCTTGGAAATAGTCTCGTCTCGGGTGAGGATGTCCACCAAATATAATATGTATTCCCGCCTCTTAGACTAGCTTATAAGGTAATAATTAATCCCGATCTTCGCAAATCCCCTTCCTTTACTCACTGCCCTCCAATAATGACCTCCTCTCATGTAATTAAATGTGTCCCCCTCCTTAGTATTATAATGTCATTCACGTGTATTTTTTTACACGACTAAATATTTTTTTATACGATGTTCTTATAATTAGAATTTTTATGACATAATATTATGAATGATGTAGGATCTTGATTACTTATTGATGTGCATACATTCTCTTTAGTCATGTCAAATATAGAACTCTTGGTTTTCGTGTATGGAAGTACATTATATTTTCATTGATGTTTTTAATAACATTATTTATGCACTAAAGTCAAATTCATAAAACAATTTAGTCATAAGTGGGTAATGAGGCTAACCCAAATGAATGATGTATACTGGGTTAAATATTACCCAAATCATGATATGGCCCATAATTCGGTCCTCGTGGAAGTCATTACCTAATATGTGGAGGACTACTACTTGACTATTATATATTGCGTTAGAGCTGTATAAATAGAGGCATTCATAAGCCCTTTCATAAGCCCTTTCATTCATTTAGAACCTATAAAAGAGTTAGTTAAATAGGCTCTCAAGAAAGCTCGCGACGATCCTCCCTATTCACCGAAGTTTTGTCGCCGTTGTAGACATCAATTTTTTTTTGTCTATGATACTATTATGTCGCAGGTTTATAATAATAACCCTAATGGGTATTGTCCACTACGAGTGGACTATAAACCCAACACATAAGAGTGACTTTGGATAAAAATGGGCTATAAATACAAGTTTATGAATAATATATATTTGGATCATAAATAAATGCTACAAATTCAAATCATAAAAGATAACCCTATTGGGTCATAGTTAAACAATAAGCCCAACCCAAACATAAACATTTAGGGATAAACTAAGCTTAATCTTCAAGCCCGACCCATTTGGAGCTGCCTAATACGAGATAATCAGCTTCCTAATATAATTCAGCCATGAAGTTCTATAACTAGAGACATCTGCGAGCCATTCAACACATAATAATACACAGAAGAAATAGATGAGAAAGCTCTTGAAGAAGTTCTCGACGATTCTTGCCTTCGACCGGCCGAAGTTCTGTCGACGTCCATTGCCCCGGTGGTCTTTCACAACGCCTCCTTGAAATCCTATCGGATCAATTCCAAAAGCCCCGACAACTTCATCAAGCTATTGAAGTGTTGTCGGATTAAGCTCATAGGCCTCAACAACTTCACCTAGATATTGAAGTGATGTCGGATCAAGCCTAGAGGCCTCGACTACTTCAACGGTACATCTCTCGAAGTTTTGTCGATATTCCGTCAGAGCTCGAGATGGTCTTCGTCAATCATTGTTCTTCGAGAATCGTATCAGATGACACACATGTACTGTCCATGATTAGAGACTGAACCAATCATACTCTTAATATGACAATTTGTAGGCATCTTTTGATTTATATACAGGCCGTGATAGTTTAGGACTCACAAATTTCTAGTACACCTAGTGAAATTTTCTTTACCTCTGGTTTCTTTATTTTGAAAATTCAAATGGCATAAAAAATAATTAACATTAAGAATGTTGTTGCATATAAATCCAAATCTCAGCCACCAAACCCCTCAAGGCGGGTTTTCCTTAAGGTGCTTTGTCACCTACTTCTGTCCACAAGTGTTGCCGATGAGGTCATTTGTGATCTCATGTTGCTGCTCGTGTCATCTTCCACGATACCTCGTGCTTTATGACCTCGTACTTCTTACCCGACTCATATTACTTTATTTACCTTTTATTCAGGCTAATGAATGCCCATTTCCGCCGCTCCTTTTACTAACCCTTTATGCCGTACATTTTTCAATCCATCTTTATTTAAGCCGACTGACTAAAGCGTCCACTCGTCATTACCTTTGAACGGACATTCTGTGGTCGTGTTACAGAAAAATCATGCAATCTTCCCATTTGATTATCAATCCCCATAATTTATTATGGTCTGCTCGGGTCATTACAAGTGGTCCGCAATCTTATCTTGACGAAATATTGATAGGGGAAAACGAGTGATGAAATTATATGATGGCATGTACGTCCTTTATAAAAAGAAAATAGAGAAAATAATACACACACACGTACGGTGGGAGAACATAGATACATATTAAACGTGCCAAAGAGTAAGTGAGCAACGAAAAAAAAAGGAGAGGAGAATCACGCCGCAAAGAGGGGTTAAATTGCCCTAGAAAATGGAACGACGGTTCGAGTATGGTGATGACGTAACTCTTGAAAATGGTTAGGAAGAACTCGGGTTATGGGAATAGTTCGACTATTATCGCAAGAGTTTCGAAAAAGAAATCAAGGACGCCAAAGACTCTCATCGCGTGGCAAGGAAGCTCGAGAATCAAAAATAGGAACACGATCCGTGACGAGGAGACCCTGACGGGAGTTTGATGAAAAAATTGGAATTGAATGTGTATTGTGATTTCATTATACAAGAAATTCGCAATATATGTGTAACATTTGTACATCCATGAATAAAAATAATAATGGATTTACAATTTGAGAATCAGTCACATGAGTTGTCATTCTTCCAAAAGCAACCCACCTACAGAGTACAAGGATTAACACTTAACACCTCCAAGTTCGACCAAATATGAACTAGATGAGGATAACGGACAGACCTTGATGAATAAAAGGATGTCTTGCTTCGAACCGGTGTGCTAAGCTACACATCCTAGAGAATCCAACACCCAGTACCAGGTATCGGTAAGAATAAATCAAGTAGCAACAAACTCCCAAGGCAAAAGACCATGTTAATCTTGCTAGTTCGATCAACTCCATAAATCTGCAAGCATTGACCGAGAAACAAGTAGGAATTCAAATTTATTGTAATTGATCATCTCAGCCATTATCTTAGCGTGAAGGGCATGCACCACCAGTCCATACTGATCTTCCATCAGTAGACACCTCTGTAGCGAAAATCACTCTCAACACATGGGTGAGTGTAATCCCAAAAAGAGAAAGAAGATGGGTCGCTATATCACTATTACTCTCCGCAACCACTAGTTGAGCAGCATTCCTATGGGGAAGACGTTTAAAGCCAAACACAATATATCAGAGGAAGAATTTCCAGATGAATCTTTGAAGTTTGCTTTACTGATAGAGGCAAACAAAGAGACCCGCACTCCGCCAATGTTATTATGATCAAGATCCTTTCAATTTGATGGAATATGAAAAGGGGAAGAGCAAGTGTTAAATAAGAGACTTACCTTGTGATCATAAATTTCAGTTCAAATTAGACAAACCCCAATGGTGCTGGATTCAAGGGGCCAGGGAGTATGGATGGTTAATAATGACAAATGAATGAGTAGAGATTACTTTAATTTTATTCTTTCTATACACATGAAACGAAAAAAGTGAGGGTATTTATACACATTAAATGTTTTGTTTATTACTGTCATGTCATGGACTTTATGATATTAAGCCTAATAGGTATTGTCCGATGTGTATGGATTATAAACCCAACAAATAAGAGTGGCTTTGGATATAAATGGGCTATAAATCCAACTTCATGAAGTAATAAATAAAAAACACAAATTCAACTCATTGGGTCATAGTTGGGTAAAAGCCCAACCCATAAACGTTCAGGGCCAAACTAAGCCCAATCTTCATGCCACACCCATAACCCAGTCTATTGGAAGCTGTCTCATATGAGATAATCAGTTTCTTAATATAAGTCAACCTTGAAGCTTTATGAATATAGACATCCACATGCCATTCAACACAAAATAATACATAAAAGAAACATGCGAGAAAGCTCTCGAGGATTCTCGCCTTCGGCCCGCCGACTTATGCCGACAATCCATTGCTCTGGTGTTTTTCCGCAACGCCTCCCCAAAGTCCCGTCGAATAAAATCCAAAGGCCCCAACAACTTCAGCAAATTATCGATGTGCTGTCACAAGCCCATAGGCCCCGACAATTTCGCAAAACTATCGAAGTGTTGTCGCATTAAGTACATAGGCCCCAACTTGTTCAACAACATATCACCTAAAGTTTTATTGATATTCAGTCAAAGCTCAGCATATCTTCGGTCAATCATTATTTTTTGAAAATCTAATACATATATACTATTTTCTTTTTATAAAGGGCGTACATGTCAGCATATATTTTCATCACTTGTTTTCCCCTTATCAATATTTCTTCGAGACGAGATTACAGACCACCTTCATCCTTTCTTTTTATTTTATTTTCGAGGATATGATTATCCCTCGTTCTCCACTGTTACTTGCCATGGGAGCCTTATCAATATTCCCCCAAGATAAAACTATAGGCCACATTACTTCCTCTTTCCTCTATCTTATTTTCTAAAACAACATCATTTCCTATAATAAACTTATTTCCCCCACTTAATTCCATTATCTCTCTCAGGATAAGATTGATGATTTCATTTTGTCTATGTTATAGCTTGGCCGATAAGCTTAGTCCATAATTTCAAGAAACAATGTGTTTAATCAATGAAATATAATATTTGGGAATGAATAAGTGTGATCGATTATCATGACAAAACGTTTCCCATTATATCCCTTTTGAAGCAATTATAAATAGGAATGAGTGGGGGAATGTGACTTCCTGCTTCTCGTTTCTTATTTCCCGATTAGTTTGTCCTCCCCTCTTCTTCTTATGTTGTCCCTTTATTTTATTCTCGCCAGCTCACATGTGCATTTATTAATGGTAATCTACAAGAGGAAATCTATGTAGAACAACCTTCTAGATTCATCGACTCGAAATCTTGTAATCATGTTTACAAGCTTTCTAAAGCTTTGTATGGGCTTAAGCAAGCTCCAAAAGCATGGTACGAAAAGCGTAGCTCCTTTCTCATTGAGAAAGGATATAGGCGTGGAAAAATAGATATAACAATGTTTCTAAAGAAACAGGAAGCTGATCTTTGAGTCGCTCAAAGATGTGGACGACATTATTTTTGGTTTAACTAATGAACAATTATATACGGAATTCTCTAATCTAATGAAACTTGAAATGAGTCTCATGGGAGAGCTACATTTCTTTCTAGGATTTCAAAAGATGGAATTTTTATTCATAAAAAAAGTACAGCCACCAGTTACTCAAGAAATTTGAATTTGAGCATGTTGAATCTTTGTCAACTCCTATTGTTAGCAATACCAAAATTGATAAAGATGAGGGTGCAAAGGAAATTGATCCATAACTATATAGAAGCATGATAGGGTCATTGTTTTATCACCGCTTCAAGAACTGATATTATGTTTAGTGTGTGTTTATGCGCTAGATATCATGCCCCAAAAGAATCACACATAATTGCAATTAAGAGGATCTTTCGATACCTCGCAGGAACTGTCAGCTTAGGTCTATGATATCCTAGAGAATCGTTGCTGGATTCTGTAGGATATTCATATGCTGTTTATGCTGGATTGACAAAAAAAGCACATGAGGTACTTGTCAATTACTAGGAAATATGTTAATTTCCTGGTTTTCTAAAAAGCAGACATTAGTTGCTTAGTTTACAGCTGATGCTGAATATGTTGCAGCAACCAGTTGCTGTTCCCAGCTACTTTGAATACGACAACAACTTGAACATTATGATATTTATTTGAAAGCATTCTTATAATGTGTGATAACACAAGTGCAATTAATTTGTCACGAAATCTTGTCTACCACTCAAGATCAAAGCATATCGAGTTGAGACATCACTTTATATAATGTGCAAATGGACATCGTTGATATGCAGTATGTTAATAATGAGCAACAACTTTCTGATATATTTACCATACTTATTGATAGGGAAAGGTTTGTACATTTGCTAAACAAATTGGGGATATGTAATCTCAATTATTAGCATGAAAGACATACAATATTTTGAGAAATCTTATTGTGGGAAATAATTGTTTCCATTTGTAGAGAAAATATTTTGTCAAATATCTTGCCTCAAAGGATGTCGATGTCATATTCTCTAACGATATTCCCTTAAGATATCATCAAATCTTTTCCTTCCTCTTATCATAATTTTTGTTTTTTTCCTTTAAAACATTTGTATCAATCTCATACCTCTCACAACATCTCTTTTTTCAAAATCTCAAAACCCTAAGCTTCTTCATTTCTCTCGTTTTTTCCTCTTCCTATTTCGATCAACACCAATGGCTCGAGAGTCGGCAAAATCCAAGGGCAAGGTTACTCCCAAGATGAAATTGCAGCCCGCGATTGTTCCTATAGAACGATGCTACCGAGAATCCTTTGCCCACTTCTAAGGTTAAGCAATCGTTGCTTGATGAAGCTGCTGAGGTGCCTTCCATCATTGCGACTGCTAAGTATGAAGCTATTGCGCTCGCTAAGGATACCACTGCCATTGTTATTGAGGCGGCGCATGCTGAATTCACCACTACGGCAGATCCTACTCATGCTGCAAAGGCCGTTAAGGTCGTCTCCCCTAAAGGAACCAAGGCAGTACCTATTAAGTTGTCATCGCCTGTCGTCCATGACTTCACTGAGAAGGAGATTTCTGATCCTGAAAAGGAATCAGAGAATTTCACTGGAGAGGATGTTGCCGATGATTCGTCTCCTGTTGTGGAGAGGTCCTTTGCCACTGAGAATGATACTGCTGAAATAGAGGAGGTGGCTGATCTTGCACCCACCAGATCTCCTAAAGTCACCACACCCTGTCGCGCTAAAAAGCCTGCTGGTCTTAACACACATCAAGAAGAAGTGGCTCTGTCAGGTGGTATTGATCTAAAGCTTAGCTCCTCCGACGTTAAGAAATTGAAGCCATTGAAGCTGAGCCATATGTGTTTCTACTAGTTATAGACCAGAATGTGTCTTAGGCTGAGTTAAATTGCATGCTTGTTGATTATTACTTGTTGCTTGCAAGTGGATTGACTTCACCTGGTTTGATTAACATCCGTTTGGGTTCTCTCACATGTTTGAGAAATTGATATGGATGACCTTCTGTGAGTATAATGATATAGGCTCTATTTCTAAAGTGAAAGAGTCTTATGCCAATATCACCTTTCACAAGGAGGACTCTGCTATTAAGTTCATCAAGGTGCTGATTGGAGAAAAGACTTTTGTCTTCTCTTTTTTTGATGTCTGTCGGATATTCAACTCTGCTCCCATCAATAATTTGAGGGTCATCAATGAGGGGAAGCTGTAGGCTTATCAGACTATCAATGATGGTGTCCACATTCATACTAGCGGATATATGCAGAACACTGTTCTGAGCTTCAGCAATTGCATGTTTCATAAAGTAGTGATGTTCTTCTTGGCTCCTCGAATAGGAAGAATTTACTCAATCACGCCTAGAGACTGGAATCTGATGGTGCATCTAAAGCGTGCAATCCTTGTCAATCTAGGAAGCATGATCTTTGGTCATATGGCTTCATTCGTGAAAGATGAAAGTCGGGCACTACCCTTTGCTCAAATTATATTTGCTCTGCTGACATCTTACGGTGAGCATGTGACTCCCTTAAACAAGATAGATGCTTGGACCACCCAGGTGATTGGTGGTAACTCTGTTGAAAGCATGGGTTATGTATATTTTGACGATGCGTTTATTAAGAAACCCACAAAGCGAGAAATCGCTGCTTCCGTGCGTGGCAAGGCAGAACCTGCTGAGAAATCTAGGCGTTATAAACGCGAGAAGGATGCTGCTACACCTAAGGCTTTGTCTCCTTTAAAACTGCAAAAGGTCCACATGAGGAACTTACCTTTACCAGGCGCTCCATTTTGGAAAGGATGGACAACTTTGTTGAAAGGCTTGGGAAGTTGGAGGCGACGATCCAAACTTTGATTGACAAAGATGTTGATTATGCTGATGAGGATTGAGTTGCGCTCTCATCTTTTTCAAACTTGTTTCTGAGGATTAAGTTGAGCTCTCTTCTCCATGCACTTTTGTTGATCTTTTGCTTAACTTAGCATATTTTTGCTGCATCAATAATAAAACCATCATCTCTTGTTATGTTTTTTATTTCTTTTTGAAATGACAAAAGTGGGAGAATGATAAGTTGAGGGGGAGCTCTACCTCTTTGAACAAAGTAAGCAAGTTCTTAGAGGGAGTTGAGTTTGTATCTCAAGCTCCTTATGTCTAAAATAAAGCTTCGTGTTTTGTCATATTTAAGAAGGGGGAGAATCTTAATCTTGGTTTTTGATGATGAGCTTGAAAAGATATATTATAAAATCATAGCACTCTATTGCATTAACACTTCACTTGTCTTTGATGATGAGCTTGGGGAATGTGATGTTGCGTTACAGTAAGGCATCATCGTAATACCACATTCGTCCTTTTATAAACAGGAAAAAATTATTTCTCTATAATAAAATATTGAAATTAATTCGAATTTTGAATTGTCCAGATTAATATTATGCTTTAATCTTTATCTAAACATCCCAAATATTCTAATTTAATTTACAATATATTTTATCATAATTATGGTATGAATCTTCTAATTGTGGAAGTTAATCAAAAACATTTTTGATTAATTTCGTTTATTCATAAGATGAAAGCTTGTCATGATTTGATTATCAATGATGACTCTAAGTTATCGAAAGTTACCATTGAGTAGCGTCCTACTTACACAAAACGACAGTTGAGCAATTACCTGCTTAATGTTATCTGACAGATTCCAATCTGCAAGTTTTGGGAAGGAAATCAACGTGATTGCCAAATGAACATGGACACTCCCTTAATGTTTTCCTCCATAAATCCTAGCCTCGCTTACACGATCAAAGTGTCTATTTTCAGAGTCTGTGTGAAGCTCTAAGGCTGTGTGATCTCTGTGATTCGGTAGAGAATGGAATGTGCTAAGTGATCATCTGGTTCTTATCTCTCACAAGTGCATGTGAGAGTGCCAAAGGTTGTGTACTACCTTGGTCGTCTTGAGAGGGACTGTGTGTTTTCAGTGCGTTCAACGAGTGGCTGACGAAGCATCTAAGGGAAGCTAAGTGAATACATGTTCTGATTGCAGTAACCAGTTGCTAACCCATCACAAGAAGTTGTTCTTATTGTGTCTTTACGCAGGGAAGCCATGAACCTAGGGAGCTTATGTAATTAGACATGCATTTAAGGGTGCGCGCCAGAAGTCTCTTGCCTGCATGGTAGATCAGGAGTTATGAATGTCGTCAGAGTAAAAAGAAGTCCTCCCGATCACTTGGGTGCTGTGCAGAAGTCTCGACCTCCTAGAGGAACAGTAGATCAGGTTGCGTGGGAGCCGCCATAGTTGAAAATTCAATCTTGGACACTGGGTGTACAGTGTAGTGAATCACGGTTGTGGTAACCGTGCACGTCCGAACTGTGTGTATGATGAATACCTTGACTTCGTTGTGTGAGAAGTTAGGTTCCGCTGTGTGAGGAACCAACCCCTTTTCCTTTTATCTATTCTAAGTAACTCTGTGTGGTTGTCTCTCTTGTGTTTATAGACAGGTTCTTATTAAGAGGAGACAAGTGCGGGTGGAAATCCTCTGCCGAGCTACTAAGTGCTGAAGCATTCCTCAACTGTGAACCAGAAACAGGTTGCTCCTTGAGAGTTGTTCTGTCACTATAAGAAATCATTTTGTGAGGATTTATATTCTAACTTCAACGTTGTCTTTGTGCTTTGATAGACACCGCTTAAGCGACAACATGTTGTGTGGAAATCATTTGAGCTACCAACTGCTAATTGTGAGTATCTATCTGTTGGAAACAAAAAGGTGTGCACTGAGTGAGGAGCTGATTGTTGTCTCGGAAGGATCTAGTTGGCCCCCATTTAATAGAATGATGTAATTAGCAATAGATATGTAACTCTGTATCAACTTTGTCATTTCCTTGGGGAAGTGGAAAAAATTAAGAATTTCATGGATGAAGTTCCATTCTCTGGTCAAAAGTTTTGTTCATAGTAACTTTGAAGGCAAGCAATCCCTTGTTTTCCTTTTTGTTTGTGAATGTATGTATGAGCTCCGATGCTGTGATGTGGTTATCACTTGCCCTTCTTCCCGAGAAAGTACTTTGATAGGGAGATACAAGTTCACTCATGATTGGTCTTAGACTTTGTACCAAGATCTTTGAAATGACTTTGTACATTGTGTTGCACAGAGAGATGGGTCTTGAGTGGTTTATGGTTTTTCAGATTGTAGTTTTTTGGCACAAGCACTATGGATGTGCCTTTGAGTTCCTTTGGGATCTTTCACTTGCTAAAAGTGCTCACGGAACGTTAGTCCCACGACACTTTAGCCAAGCCCATAGGAAGTCAGGAAATAGGCCACAATTCGTGCCTATCCATCCATCCACGTTCAATCTGTGTTGTGTATGGTTTTGGGAGAAGGGGGATATGATGTCCGTCTAGAAGGTGGTCCTTTTTCGTCGACATCTACTTGTGTCTTTCATATATCAGACAAGAGAGTGGCGATGTATACTTTCAGACAACATCATTTATTACTGTTATTGATTATAGGTCTTTCTTCTTATAGAAATCATGGTCAGACACAAAAACACCAAGCAGAAAACAACAAAAACAAGAGGCAGGCTAAACTTACTTGCAAGTAAGTTAACTTGTATTTTACTAAATTTTCCCGGTTTTTAGTAAAATTTATTAAACAGTATTTTTTGTTAGTAGATTTTTACTAATAATCTCTAGTAATAATATTAGTAATTTACTAAACAATGTCGGACTTAGTAAAAGTTTAGTACAATGCACAACGGGCTTAGTAGTGAGAGTGATGCACAATAATGAGTTTAGTAAAATTTACTATATGATTTACTAAACATTTTAGTAAATAACAATACTGTACTAAAATTTTTAGTAAATTACAATTATATACTATACAATACATTGTAACAATTTAGTAAAAAACTTAATAATTTACTGAGCAATGTCGAACATAGTACAAATATTAGTAAAAAGCCCAACGGGCTTAGTAAAACTAGAGAGAAATGCATAGTAATAGGTTTAACAATTTTTACTATACGATTTACTAAAAAGTTTAGTAAATTAAAAATAATTTACTATACGGTATTAAAATTTTTTTAGTAAATTACAATACAGCACTAAGAAATATTAGTAATTTATAATTTTGCACTATACGAGTTACTATCTTACTTTAGTAACAACTTATTACTTTACTAAACAATGTTGGACTAGTTAAACTTTAGTAAAAAACCCAATGATCTTAGTAAAACAGGAGATACGAGCACTAAAAATTTTTGTTATTTACTATTTTGTACTATACAATGTACTACGTTGTTTTAGTAAAGTACTAAATTATTTTAGTAAAAATGTACAAGAAGGATTTAGTAAATTACTAACTTCTACAGTGCGGAACTAACCAAACTCCGAGCCTGATTAAGAGGGTGAATTTATAGTTTAACCCCTTAGAAGTTGTTTAGTAATTTACAAAGAAGTTTTAGTAAAATATACAAATCTGAGTTAGTAATTTACTAAGCTGTAGTAGTACAAAAGTACAATAATAGCGTTGCTGGTAACAATAAACTCCATGGATAGTCAATGCGTTATGTTATTGTTAGTGATGGCGCACGTTTAACAGGGAGTATACTTTCATTGAAGAACATAACATTGACAGAAATGAACATAAGTTTCTCAACAAATGTCGACTAGGTGATAACAAGGACGCATACAATCTACATGATTTACTAGGCAAATCCTTTGTCAAACACTACTTAAAACTCTTTCTAAACCCATTAGCCTGTCATCAGAAAGTACTACAGCCCCTAACGAATTCGAGATCCTACTCTTTCTTCACTTGTCAGCCATATCCGACAAGAGAATTCGCGAGTAGTCCTATTGCAAAGCCAATTGTCGGATGTGGCAACCAATTGTGTTTGCCTGGACACTTGCCAAGCAAACACAACTCAATTTTCTCCCATTTTACTACATCTATTGTCAATCTAAAATATTCATATTACAACAAGAACAAGTTTCCAAACACAGGCAAAAGTTTCCAAAGACAATTTGTTCCTAAACAATCATAATGCAACAAAGTCTAATATACAAGAATAGTAAAGTAATCATTAAGTATCACAATTACAGAAGTTCAACAATGTCTACGTCTTCTTCTCTTGTAAAGTTGCAACGATCGTTCTTGTTATATGTTAGCATGCTACGGCGACTCCCGATATTCATTTGAGTGTTTGTTCGCGCACGGAACGGATCACGTCGGAAATATTTGGCAATGGACTCACAGTAGTTGTATTGTGGTCACCAGTAAGAAGATGCACTAACTTTATACAGAAATAATGCAAGTCTTACAATCTTTAGAGAATTAAAAGAAAAGGGCTTACAGCCATTAAAAGGGAAAAAGGCAAACGGTGGTGACGATGTGGGATCTTGTAGCGGCGGAGAACACGTGACGAAGGCCTTGGAAGCTCGCTCCGTCTGTGGTGGTTGCTGGCGGAAGGTCGTGACGAAGGCCTTGGAAGCTCGCTTCGTCGGAGGTGGTCGCTGGCGGAGAGTTGTGACGAAGGCCCTACGAGCTCACTTCGTCGGTGGAGTCGCTGGTGGGGAGTTATCGGCAAAGGCCCTACGAGCTCACTCTGCCGATGGAGGGGGAGTTGACCTATGAACCGGGTCAAGGTACCTAAATCCTAATTTTGACGAACAAACTTAAGAGTTTTTGGCTGTGTGTATTCGTGCCTTGTCTTTGGAAACTCCTTTGCTATTTATAGAGAGCTCGTACGTGTCTAACACGTAACGAGTGGATCTTGTTACAGATCGTGTCACAGATCGTGATTTTAGTATCGTGGGAGTGTCCCAACAACTTCCCATGAGATACGGGATCACGTTCCTGAAAATTAGAATCGGTTACGATTCTTAACAATCGTGATTTTAGGAATAAATAAATTTATTCCCATCTCGTCGACTTGCTTTGTTTGTACGGGCTTTGACTGCTGTAGTTGCCTTTGTTCAGGATAAGGTCGACTTGACCCTATGAGTAGACCTAGCTACTATTGGGTCCTATTGGTAGTCATATCTTAGTGGTGAGTTGACCTAGTCGACTCTATACATGAGTCGTCTTTAGTAACTCCATTGTGGGTCGACTTCATCATGAGTTAACCCAACCGACCTCGTCATGAGTCGACCTGGGTGACTTTGTCATGAGTTAACCCAGTCGACTTCGTCATGAGTTAACCCAGTCGACTTCACTATGAGTCGACCTGGGCGACATCGTTATGAGTTAGCCCAGTCGACGTTGTCATGAGTCGGCCTGGGCGACTTCGTTCTGAGTTAGCCCAGTCGACTTTGTCATGAGTCGGCCTGGGCGACTTCGTTCTTAGGCAGTGTGATGATTCCTGGGCTCTAAGCCCAGGCCCAAAATTATTTACTATGTCAACATAAGCCCCCCTTTTATGCTGGGTTAGCTATGCTGACTTAGCAAAAAATCACACCCTATATAAGGGAGAGTGAGTGTCCTTTTCCCGCCCATCTCCTTACTTGCTCAACACTTCTTCACCTTCGTGTAGGAGTCTATCGGGCTCCAACTCCGTCGCAGTGCTCTCTTGGCTCTTAGGCGCTTCTCCCTTGTTGCCGCTTGGGCTGTTGTTCGTCTCGCCTCCATCCTTGGTCGTGACTACCTCCTGCAGGACCTCGTCTATGTCCTTGTCTGTGAAGTCGGGCCCCCATCCTGTTGGCACAATCAGTCCTTCGTCAGGCTTGGGGTGAGAGGTGCCATAGCTCACGATGAAGTCGAACTTCCCAGAAGGTTCACCTAAGGGTCCGACTGTGGGGTCTCCCAGCTTGTAGCGCTGGTCCAGAGTAAGGTCCTTGATTGTCTTACACGTCTCTGCATGCAAAATACCCTTGTCACAACAGGAGTATTCATCAGCCTTAACGATTTCTATTTCGGAGTCAAGCCATAAGATTAACTCCCTATGCAAAGTAGATGGAATCGCGGCGGCCTTATGAAGCCAATCGCGTCCTAAAAGCGCATTAAATGAAGGGGCTATATCGATTACAAAGAAAGCAGTTTCCTGCTCGTGTCTCCCGACGCCTAGGCGCACGGAGCATATGCCCAGGCACTCGGATTTTATCCCATTAAAGCCACTTACAGCTACGTCGGTTCGCACCAACTCGCTAGGCTTGTACCCAAGTAATCTAAACTTGGCAAGGGGAAGAACATTGACAGTGGCGCCATTGTCTATTAAGACTCGGCCCACTAAGACACCATCAAAGGTGGCTGAGATGTACAGCGAATGCATATGCTGTTTCATGCGAACTGATGGTTTCCTCAACCAGTGCAGAGGGAAGCCAGAAGGAAATGTAGTGACTTTAGAGTCGAGAGTTTTACCTTCCGGTGCCTCCGACTTTTTGTTGCAGGCGAACTCCGCAGGGAGGGTAAGAGCGTTACAGCTCACGAGGGGCCCTTGCTCTGCGTTGAAGTCGCATGGCTTATCTCCTCGTAGAGGAGTATAGTCGAAGCTCGAGCCTGGGTCTTCCGAGTAGTCAGTAGACTCGACCCGCTCGGGCTCTGCGACTTGTTTCCCTGTGGCGTGGTTCCCGCCAAAGGGTGGCATCACAGGGGTCATTCTTGGCTTCTTCTGGGCGTGACTTAGACGCCTTTCTTTTCTCTTTTGAGCCCTCACGGGAAGCGTAACCTTCCTTTCCGCCTTCTGCCATTGAGACGAAGGGTTAAGCGCTTTGACATACCTTGGTTTCTTAGAACCAAAAGGAAGTCGATTTACCTCCACAAACCTTCCGTCGGCTGGGTCATATCCGACCTGCACAGGGTTATCTGCTGGCCTATTCGAAGAGGGCTTGTTAGGGTTCGAATTACCTGAGCCCTCAGGACGGACTGCCTTCACCAGCATCTCCCCTTTTGCGGATAAGTCGACGAGCCGCAAGAAGTAGTTAACGCAGCATGCTGTGCAGAGCTGGGTGATGAGTATGCGGTTGTGAGCGATCAGCTTGCACTTTTGGCACAGCAGCTTTTCGTCCAGGAATTGGGCAATGGGTGGCCCCCTCCGCAGTTCCTGAGGATTAACTGTCTGCGACGCGTAGCGGGGCCTGCGATTCACGGCCTGCTGAGGTTGGTCCGCTTCCTTATGCTCCTCTACTGGTCTAATCTCCTTGACAGGGGTAGTTCTAGTGTACCCCTGTTTGATGACCCTTTGGCCAGACGAGTCTATGAACTCCAGTCGCCGTACCGGGCGTTCTGTTCCCCGGACGACTGCCTCTCCATTTCCCTTGTGACCCAGGGGGCCTCCTCTTCCTCCTCGCAAGGCTAATCGGCGATCTGCGCTAGGAGGGCTTTTGAGGGCGTGAGAAGATCCTCGGGGAGTGTTCAGCGACATTGCTGCTTCCTCGAACGGGGTCTAGTCGTACCACTCCTCCGTCTTGCTGTCCAGTAGGTACTTCTTGAACGTGTGGCACTGATCCGTAGTATGAGTGTCGTTCAAGTGCCAGTGGCATAGCCACTTCTCCCTTCCTTTGGGCAGAATGAAGACCCCACGCTCAGCCAGTCGCTTCATCAGGGCATTAGCCACCAAAGTCTCGCCGGTTGCTTGTAAGTCCTGCGAGGGTACAGCAGAGTCGTTAATAACTTCTAAGAGATTAACCTCAGCATCAAATATGTCAAACGTATGAATGGCGACTTCATCCCCGAATGGATTATCATCCACCACGGCGACTTCGTCGACCTCGAGAAAACGGAGCTCTTTAGACTCTATTAAATCCTGGATGATATTTCTAAAGGACAAACAGTCCTTGGTAGCATGGGTGAAGGACCCATGCCACTTGCAGTAATTCCTATTCTTTTCCCTCTCTGTCTGAGGGACTCGATGGCCGGGCTTAAGCCTAATCCTTTTCCTTTGATAAAGCCAGTCGAATATAGCGTCGACTTTATCCGTGTCGAAAGGATATTTTCTTTCCTCGGCATTCTTTTGGGATGCCTTAGCTTTGGAATTCTTCTTAGTCAGGGGATCGCATATAGTCGACTCCCCCTTGACAAATTCCGCCACGTCGACTTCATAAGTGTCGACTTGGTAGGCTCGAGTCAGCTGGGCTTCCTCTGTAAGGAGCTGATAATACTCAGTAGCCCTCCTTGCTAAGTCATACAGGTCAGCAAAGCGCTCGCCCTGCAGCTTTTTCCGGAACGGGATAGTCAACGCATTTAATGCGAGAAGTAATTGATCCTTCTCCGGTATGGGGGGTCTACACCGTAGTAGGGCCTTCCTAAGTTTCATTAGAAACTGCCCTGGGTGTTCTCCGTTAGCCTGCTTAAGGCGCATTACCTCAAACATCGACATGGGGGTGTCTAGTCGAGCAAAGGTCTTAACGAACATAGACTGCATCTGAGTCCACGAGGCTACTGACCCTGGCGGCAAACTCGCATACCACGTAAAGGCATCTCCCGTTAACGAGATAGGGAAGAGCTTCAGTTTCCAAAAGTCGTTCCCAGCCGCCTCACCAAGTTGGTGAGTGAAGCGAGCGACATGCTCGAGTGGGGTCATTTCATCTTCACCCGAAAAACGAGTAAAGTCGGGCACCTTATAACCTCTAGGTAGAGGGAAATCCCTGTCGACATATGCAGGATAGGGAGACCTGTACAAACAGGCATCGTCTCGCCGAGCTATTCCGGGGACGACTTGCTCTATAACCTGAGTTATGGCCTCCCTCAAGTCTGGGGGTACACCGCCTACTGGGGCCTGCGCTGGAGGTCGAGTCGACCTTATCGGGCTGTACGGAGATCTTTCCCCCATTGCCTGATTCGCTGGATTCCTCATGTAGAAAGAAGGCTCCTCCCGAAAGTTTCCACCTCGGGATCCAAGCTCATAGGGGTCTCCAGTCGCGTCGATTACAGGTTCTTTTCCAGGGCGACGAGACGGAATAAAATCCTCCCCTCGATCTGTTTCCTCTTGAAAGTCCTCTGCCTCATTCCAATACGTATTCGTTGGTCGATTACGTGAAGAAGAGTCGACCAGGGGGAACCAGATTCCCGGGTTCGAAAAGAGCATTTGTCCTTATCTCAGATTGCTCAAAAGTCACGTTACGTGGCCCTTGAGCAGTCCGTCGAGCCTCTGTCATGAACGTAGACTCCCTAAAGGGGGTTTCTCTCATATGAGGTCTTACTCTTTCCTCGTTTCTCGGGCCAGAAAGACGCCCTATTAGAGTTTGGACATCCATTAGAATACCCTTCATATCAGTCAACTCCTGACGCACATCCCCCAGTTCCTTGTGGAACTCCAGTCTTGAAATAAATTCGGACGGGGTATGTGAATCAAAGGTGGACTGGTTTGTAGCTGCCTGGCCTCCTAGGGCCGGCGCTGGCAAGTCCATTCCCGGAGGAAGTTCTGACTGGTTTGTAGCTGCCTGGCCTCCTAGGGCCGGCGCTTGCAAGCTCATTCCCGGAGGAAGTTCTGATTGGTTTTCCCCATCTAAGGGATTGTGAGACTCACGGCTTCGAGTATTTCTTGGCATTTGAGACTAAGATTTTTTTTTTTCTTCTCCCACTGTGGTCGCCAAAAACGTGTTCGCGCACGGAACGGATCACGTCGGAAATATTTGGCAATGGACTCACAGTAGTTGTATTGTGGTCACTAGTAAGAAGATGCACTAACTTTATACAGAAATAATGCAAGTCTTACAATCTTTAGAGAATTAAAAGAAAAGGGCTTACAGCCATTAAAAGGGAAAAAGGCAAACGGTGGTGACGATGTGGGATCTTGTAGTGGCGGAGAACACGTGACGAAGGCCTTGGAAGCTCGCTCCGTCTGTGGTGGTTGCTGGCGGAAGGTCGTGACGAAGGCCTTGGAAGCTCGCTTCGTCGGAGGTGGTCGCTGGCGGAGAGTTGTGACGAAGGCCCTACGAGCTCACTTCGTCGGTGGAGTCGCTGGTGGGGAGTTATCGGCAAAGGCCCTACGAGCTCACTCTGCCGATGGAGGGGGAGTTGACCTATGAACCGGGTCAAGGTACCTAAATCCTAATTTTGACGAACAAACTTAAGAGTTTTTTGCTGTGTGTATTCGTGCCTTGTCTTTGGAAACTCCTTTGCTATTTATAGAGAGCTCGTACGTGTCTAACACGTAACGAGTGGATCTTGTTACAGATCGTGTCACAGATCGTGATTTTAGTATCGTGGGAGTGTCCCAACAACTTCCCATGAGATACGGGATCACGTTCCTGAAAATTAGAATCGGTTACGATTCTTAACAATCGTGATTTTAGGAATAAATAAATTTATTCCCATCTCGTCGACTTGCTTTGTTTGTACGGGCTTTGACTGCTGTAGTTGCCTTTGTTCAGGATAAGGTCGACTTGACCCTATGAGTAGACCTAGCTACTATTGGGTCCTATTGGTAGTCATATCTTAGTGGTGAGTTGACCTAGTCGACTCTATACATGAGTCGTCTTTAGTAACTCCATTGTGGGTCGACTTCGTCATGAGTTAACCCAACCGACCTCGTCATGAGTCGACCTGGGTGACTTTGTCATGAGTTAACCCAGTCGACTTCGTCATGAGTTAACCCAGTCGACTTCGTCATGAGTTAACCCAGTCGACTTCACTATGAGTCGACCTGGGCGACATCGTTATGAGTTAGCCCAGTCGATGTTGTCATGAGTCGGCCTGGGCAACTTCGTTCTGAGTTAGCCCAGTCGACTTTGTCATGAGTCGGCCTGGGCGACTTCGTTCTTAGGCAGTGTGATGATTCCTGGGCTCTAAGCCCAGGCCCAAAATTATTTACTATGTCAACAGTGTTATGAGATATAGAGTCTTCCAGACATAAATGAAAGAAGGTGAAATCGCTCGCAACTTTCATCGGTGTTGCCAAAGTTGAAACCAAAGGTCGGTCAAAAAAGGGTGTGCAGTAATCATAGCTTAGTTGCGTGACCTGAGAGATTCCCTCTTCTTGATTATCCATGCTAGTAAAATTGTGCTTTTTATCCTGTTCATCCTCTTCATCTTGTACAAGCATGTTATATTTAATAACTGGTTCATCATCCTCTTCTAATACATTGGCTTTCATTGTCATCATAATATAAAAGTTCAAGTGAAAAGAAAGAAAATTTAAGATGTACTGACGCGCGAAATGTCCTTCCTATTGTACCTTGCGTGCCATCTCGAATACTCCATGTTTATGTCCTACGACTACGACACGACGTAATTCAATCGATCGTTCCACTGGTCGACATACTCTCGATGAATCTCCAGCCAGTTATTCATGAACAAACCTTGTAAGTAAATGCGATGTAGACTCTTTTTCGTATCGCACGGGCCAGGGACTAGTTACACATCACAAAATTAGCGAATAACCCTATCTTGGAAATGCCACTTCATAATGAAGAAGTAAATCATGGGGACTCGAGCACGCCAAAAATGTTGCCCAGCTAGACGATATTGTAGAAGTATGTTCGTCACTTCTTCAGGGTAGAGATACCAAATTACCTGCAGTTTGCAAAAAATCGCGAGATAATTAGCCGCGACGTTACTTCTTCTTTTTCATAAAGGTTAAGGAATAAAATTATATATTATCAACGCTTTGTCTATCAAAAGCCTATACGTAGCAAAAACATGTGTTGATATAGTGTAAGTGTTGAACTCAATACCCCAACGATGGCTGAAAGGCATATCATCTACATATACCATCCACAGTCTACGCAGGGAGATATGCAAGAATATATCTCTTGCCTATACTAGTAAAAGAATTTGCAGTCTCGATATCTATGAAGCCTTACGATATGTTGTTTTGCACAAAGACCTGTATAACCATGCAACACATGCACTCCCTCAATTGTATTAACCCGCCCTCTCAAAATCGACTAGTAGTTACAACCATAATAGATGGACTAAGTTATCTAATCTATTAGTAAAGACATGCCTCCAATCAAATCAACCTCAAGATATAAGTTATACTTTTGAATCTATTCCCTCAATCACTCAATCAGTAAGCACATCAAAGCTCTTAACCAACCAACTCATTTTAAGACGTTCGTACTTTAGGTTGTTTCTTCCGAGTACCGTACCAAACAAATCCTGACAAAACTTCTACGAATTCGGGAAGAGGAAGAGAGGTTGCCAGGAACCATTATTGGGGACAGATTTGGGAGCAAAAAGAGGAAAAGAGGGAAATCAGAATCGGGGATGGGGTCGGAACTAGGGAGCAAAAAGAGGAAGGGAAGTCGGAATTGGGCACAAGAATTCTTAGGGTTCCGTTTCGGGGCTGTGGATGAAATGGAACTGCTTCTGATGGGTTAAATCCCGTGACCTTTAATTAATATCGCGGTTGCCGATCACAAAGTCAAAATCGTTCAAAATTGTTCAAGTGTCCCTAAATCGCGGTCTGAGTTTTATGGTGACGGACCGTGTTTTCATGTGGGATGGTGATTCACTGTAATGTTACAATTGAAAACTGCGTTTTATTCGTAAACTTAATGGACCGCATCGGGTATTTCCCAAATTTCGCAAACAGCGATAGTACTTCGTAAGATTTTTTGCTAACTAGCCGTCGAACCGTACAAATATCGCAAAACCTGTCCGTCCAGTTATAAAACTCTGAATCCATGTGTGTACACAAACCGAAAATCCCATTTGGAAGAACCGGGTGGGGAACATATATAGCCGCAGCAAGCAAAGTTGCTCAAAACTGTAACTTACTAAGGTGGGTTAACCTTTCCTTTTATCTTTTCCCTGAAATTTACACAATGAATAGCTTTTTAACACAACGTTTACAAAATGAAACCATACCCGTTTTGATGATCCCCGTCTTCATGTAGAAGACACGTATGAAGGCACGGGCAGGAAAGGAAATGGTGCATACGAAGCGTAAGCGACGGGCGGCCGTGGTCCCCCTCCTCCGGCAGTTTGCTTCACGTCTGCTCCCTCATGCATTGGTTCCTCATCTTTGTCCATACGATCCAACAAAGGCTTGGACACCTCTAATGAACAATCCTGGGTTAGGCTGTTGTCACCAGTGAGGCGATGAAAGAGAAGCCCCGACATGAATACTGGAAGATAGAGGAGGCTAGCATGGAACATCTTCCTCGCTTTATGTGTAGTTCTGTGGCAGTAGAACGAGAATGCAGTAGCGCTTATTGCAAGAGTCAGGAGCGATGACTCCAGACAAAACCATCCAGAAGCCAATCCCCCTGTAGGAGAAAAGCACCACAAGGTAATATAATATTGTATCGATTTTAACTAGGAGCTTACAGAAGTCTGATTTGTCAAATTCGGTCATACAGTGGCATCGACACCATCAAAAGATCAAATTCAAGAGATACAAAACTGGCAAACAGGCAAGAAATATGCAGTGGAATGAAAAAAAAAAAACCCCTTGGAAAACAGGAACTCACAGTCATAAGCCAAGTAGCCCAAAGGGACAAGATATAGACAATTTCTTAGAGCCACAAGGGAAGTCCGTTGACCAGATGCATCTCGTAGTGACAACATTTTAAACCTGTTATTGAAAATAGAACAACATGATGACCCAAGAGTAATGCCCCCAATCAGATCTAAACCACCAGAAAGACAGGAACGTAACAATCCGATCATCAAGGATGAATGCATTAGCTAGAAGAAGGGTAGAGCAAACCCGCCAGCAGCATAGTCATCACGACATAAGTATGCCAAGGCCATGAAATGAGGGATCTGCCAAAAATAAAGAGCGGCTGGAAGAATTGTTGCATTGAGAGACATCTCACCGGAAGCTGCAACCCACCTGAGGAAAAATATGGAAGTCATTCCAGCGCATTTGTCGAGTGAGAAAAACTCTTTCTAGTAGACAAGGAAAATGTTCAACTGGTTTTAGCCCAGGGATTGTAATGAGTTGCAATGAACAAATTTTGTTTGGTAATTAACAAATATGATGTGATACACAGAAACATCAACTAACAATGATTTACTACTAGATTGGCCAATGAACATACCAACAACAACCGATAAACGATCTGTATTTAGAATTTACCCAAGAAGCGGAGGAATGGCACCGACAATGGCACCAACCCATGTATTTACTGGATGAATCTGCTTCAGTGGAGTATATACAAATGCATAAAGCATAAGATTTGATGCAGCAAGTCCGGCAGCAAATGCATTAGCCTGAAAATAGCCACATCAGTAGAGACATTTCATTAGTCACTTCACATAAAGCCTTCATGACATGAAAACTGAACGGATATGCCAAACTGGCACCACGTCCCTTTGTTATTTAAGGGTCTGATAGAAAAAATAAATTAGTTTCATTACCTGGCATGCCAACATAGCAGTGCCAGCAATGCCAACAGATGAAGCCCAAGCGGCTGCATGCGGCACTGATATCCTCCCTGCTGGCAGAGGTCTCCGCTGAGTTCTCTTCATTTTAGCATCGTTATTTATCTCAAATACCTACTCCAGAACCAAGTTGGATGAGTAGTCAGCATGATCCTTGCATGCTACCCTTAGAAAGATGGTATCAGTTTCCCGAAGCAAATTTTACTTGAGCTTTTCGAGGTCACATCTCAACCCAATAATTTACAATTACATTTCATGTGACAATCTCCACACATAATGACAATAACATTCCAAAGCTATTGCGAACAGTTATAAAAATCCCCTTCAAGGTTATGGATGTCCCCATACCAGTTGCTTATTGGATAAGATATTAATGAAAAGATATTCCTGTATGAAAAACATGAAATGCTGTTCCACAACAGAAGTGCATCGAGGAATAAAAGATTAACCTGATTCAAAGAGTTTGCAGCAGCAGCAACCATCATGGTGCCACCACAAGTCCAGCAAAGCCCTCCAAAGTCAACCGCACTGCCACTTCCCAGGACAAATCCAGTTCCCGATGTAGCGACAACTAACATGCTGTAAAAAGAACAGATTCGTCACTTACAGACAACGCCTTACACCTTATTTTTCCTTTACATCTACTTTCCACATCTATTTATGAGAATTATTCACATAAATATCATCGATCAGAATTCTCTGGGAAAAAAATAAGCATGCTAATCTAGAGAATATTGACCAGCACAAGAATTTAGACTTTCATAATACGCGCACAACAGGATCCTCCGCGTTCGTGTCTTCTTCAATGAACAATTGCAATCGGTAGACAAATCAGTTATTCGAGATTCGAAAGCTAGGTATATATCCGGACTAAAGCTATCCCATTCTCGAGACAAAAACAAATATCGCCATTCTCCAGTAGTAAAAGACTACACCAGAGACGATCCTCAGTTTGATGTCGGCTTCTCAATTGATGCAGCCAAACGAATGACTCCTACAATGCGACCTACTACGCTGACCTCCCAAACCTAATGGCTTTATAACAACCACTTCGACCCCAATCACAGAACACGGTTAAACGCCGAAACAACTGGCCAATCGTTCCACAAGTCAATCCCCAGCCTTTCACGCCCTCAATCATCGATCCCGAGACGATTACCTGAGCCGAGCCTTGGAGAGCTCCCAGTAGCACCGCCCATAGTGCCGACCGAGCTGCACCGCCTCCCCGAATCTAGACGAGAGATCGCCGCTCTCCGCCGAGATAGAGTCCGCGCTCACGGATTGGGACGGCGAGGCCGAGCAGGAGTAACGGCGGGCGAGGTCGGGCCTCGCCGGAGCGAAGGGATGGAGACTGGGCGGCGATCGGAAGAGCTGCAGGTGGCACCGATGCCGGGAAGGGGATAGAAGGGCGTTCCGCCACATGGTCCACCGGAAGGATGGCCGGAGCCCGGTGGCGGAGCAAAGTTCAGTGGGGGTTGACCGACGGCGGAGGACGGGGATGGTGCCGGGGGGAAATCCTTATGTTAACGTTTTGAGGTAAATTACTTATTCCATCAAAATTCTTAAGATTTATTTCATATCAGTCCTTTAGTATTTCTTAAATATTAATAAAAGCTTCGTACCGTTTATTCTAAAAAAACTTTCGCTAATTAAATAAAATTTGAAAACTTTTTCCAAGTCATAGGCATTAATTAAGCTAGAAAATCCCCAAAATAACATTAGGTATTCATTATTGTTTTGGGACGGGCCAATCGGGCTGGGGAGGATAATGTTTAAAAAGGCCGGCGGTGGATTGATGTGGGATGCTTTTTTGTCTGCATGCCATGAAGAGCTTCTTCTTCTACCGGTCAAATTCATGTGTGGGTAAGGAAGGACGACTAAGAAATTTGTACCGTGGAATCGAAACTCTTCTTGCCTTCTGGGAAAGCTGAGTAGTAGCAGTTGGAGGTTGAAGACGATGAAGCTCTACTCTAACTATCTCAGCTCCTGCTCCCACCGTGTCCGCATCGCCATCCGTTTCAAAGGTCCCCCTTTCCTCTTTCTTGTCCGCTTCGATCCGATGCAACGGGATGTTTCCGCACCCGGCGATCCTGTCTGATGGTTTGGTTACTGTATTTTTCTTGTTTTTGTGTTTGTTTGCCTGTCCGTCCTGAAGGGCTTGCTTACGAGTACGTGCCAGTGGATTTCTCGATAGGGGAGCACCTTTCTCCGGGTTGGCTCGTTTCTGAGGCTATCCCCTCTTTGACGCTGTTGTTGATGTTGGCTCTGCACTTATGCTCGTCGTATTTGGTATTTCCTCAGAGTACTCCGAAATTAGCCCACTGAACTACGTGCCCACATTGGTGGACGACGACGGGATGTCGATTGCCGATTCACTTGCCATAATCATTGTCGGCCTGTTCTTTTTCATTTTTCACTTTCTGTTTATTGGAGTTAGAGATTCCGACCTGACGGATGATAATGTCATGCTTGCAATGACAGTACTTGGAAGAGAAATATCCCCAGAACCCTCTTCTACCCACTGATCCCCAAAAGAAGGCCATTAACCTTCAGGTAGGCTCCGATCTTCTGTCTTTGTGGGGGAGTTCGTGCAACATCTGGGTCGACTTAAACTTCCAACTTTCTACAGGTTGCCAGCATAGTGTCTTCCAGCATCCAACCTTTACAAGTTGCTATAATGGTAAAACTGTCGAGTGGTGATCATCGCTGTTAAACCAATTCTCTCCGCTAGCTCGTTCAACTTTGTCATTTTTTTTCCTTTTGATTTTCAAATGGCAGAAGCTACCTGAAGATAAAGTCAGTCGTAGTGAGAAGCTCGCCCGCATCAACCACCACATTGGAAAAGGCTTTTATGGTTCGCATGCCTTCAACGACCATCCGAGATGAATGAGAAGATTCAGGTTGTTTCTTGGGATAATAACCAGGTTGTTTTTACAGCCCTCGAGGAGCTGCTGAAAGGCCATGCAGGGATATACGCAACAGGGGATGAAGTTTTCCTGGTTTACTTTCTCTCTTCTTCCCCATTACAATCAAACATGTATTTGGTTATGAAGCCCGTACTAAGTTGTTCCCCACGCAGGGCGACCTGTTTATCGCGCCTCAGATTCACGCTGCAGTCCACCGGTTTGGCGTTGACATGGTAACTTCCAATTCAAATATTCATGTTTAATCCTCAGTCATCACGATTTCGGTGTTGCTTCATCTAACCTTTGTATTTGTTCCATCTGCACTTGGCAGAGTCAGTATCCTCTGTTATCGAGGCTAAATGAGGCGTACAATCTGATACCATGTTTCCAGGATTCAGTTCCCAATAAACAGCCGGATGCTCCCGCTGCAACTTGATATATGTACGAGGTTGTCATAACCTCGCCATTTCAAAATGTCAATTGCCTAGAAAACCTAAGTAAAGACATGGTTTGATGCTTTATATTTCCACGATATGCTATCCCAGACCCTTAAATCCTGCAGAACGGTTGCATCTATCATATCATAAATGTAGCGGGTAAACTTTAGAGAATTCAAGATCAAGGCATAAAGCAAGCTGCAGAAGAAAGTGAAATATTTGCATACCGATAATGGGGGACAATACACCTGCAGGGAATTTGAAGAATTCCTAAGAGAACACAAGATAAGGCGACAATTGACATGTCCCCACACACCACAACAGAATGGTGTTGTAGAAAGGAAGAATAGGCATCTTGTAGAAGCTTGTCGAAGCATGCTGCACGCAAGGAATGTCCCCGAAAGATACTGGGCAGAGTGTATGAAGACTACTACAGACATAGCAAATAGGCTACCTCTAGCTCGTCTCAACTTCAAGAAACCATTTGAGCTGTTAGCCAACAGTGAGTCACTTCCGCGTCTTTGAGTGTGTCTATTATGTGTTCATCCCCAACCATCTGCGAAGCAAGTTTGATAAGAAGGCGACCAAGTGCATCTTCCTATGATACGATAAAAAGAAAAAAGGATGGAGGTGCTGCGATCCTACGACCATCAAGTGTAAAATATCTTGTAACGTCGTCTTTGATGAAGCAACTTTCTGGTGGTCATCTTCAAAAGAAACAAAAGAACAAACACATATAAAGCAGGGGGAGGAAGTCGCCTTGAAGCTTATCGTTGAAGAAACAAAAGAAATTTCAGCTTCAAGAAACAATGACGAAGAAGAGATGCCATGGCAGACGGGAGTCTATCAACGCTCCTCTCAAGATACAACAGAAGAAGATAGAGATAGTGATGCAACGACACCACTAAGGAGGTCCATAAGACAACGAAGACCTCTAGCACGATATATAGATGCAACTCTTGCCGAAGACATTGATCCAAAAGAGCCATCAACCTATGAAGAAGCATCAAAGCATAAGGTATGGTGAGAAGTGTTGGAAGAAAAAATTCGAGCTTTAGAAGAAAACCAGACTTGGGACTTGGTTTCTAAACCCAACGAGGTAAGACCCACATCAGAAAACCAGTCCAAACTGTTCAGTGGAGAGGTACAAGGCTCGTCTCGTCGCTCGAGGGTTCTCTCAGTAGTATGGTTTAGACTATGACGAGACATTCAGTCCAGCTGCGAAGATAACAACTGTCAGAATTCTACTCGCCCTAGCAACAAGTAAGTCCTGGAAGCTGTAGGAGATGGACTTGAAGAATGCATTCCTATATGGAGAGTTAGACAGAGCAATCTATATGAAACAACCTGAGGGCTTAGTAGATAAGAATCGTCCGAACTATGTTTGCAAACTAAGGAAAGCATTATACGGACTGAAGCAAGCGCCGAGAGCATGGTATGGCAAGATTTAAGAGTTCTTAGTCCAAAGTGGATATACTCTCTCTATCGCTGATTCAAGCCTCTTCGTGAAAGTTCAAGGAGAGAAGATTGCGGTGGTGCTTGTACATGTGGACGACTTGATTATCACAGGAGATGATGGTACAAAAATCAAGCATATCAAGAATAATCTTTCTGTGCGGTTTACATGAAGGAGCTTGGAGAACTGAAGCACTTCCTCTGACTGGAAGTTGAACAAATTTCAGAAGGCTTGTTCATGTGTCAAGAAAAATATGCAAAGAAGCTTATAAAGAAGTATGGAATGCTATAGTGCAAGCCAATATCAACGCCCATTGAGATCAATGCCAAGCTCAGTGCAAATGAAGGCAAGGATCTTGAAGAGTCAATAATGTATCGTCAGCTAGTTGAAAGTCTAATATATCTTAGTCATACAAGACCAGACATACCATACGCCATCAGATTGGTGAGCAGGTTTATGCAAGCTCCAAAGAAGACTCATCTCGAAGCGGTTCGGCGGATTCTGAGATATATCAACAGTACGTTGAACTATGGGGTGCTGCATAAAAGAGAAGGGGATTGCAGACTTGTCGGATATTGTGATGCTGATTATGCCAGCGACCGTGATACCAGAAGATCAACAACAGGATATGTCTTCAATATTACGGGGAGGGCAGTATCATGGTGCAGTAAGTGCCAACCCACCGTTTCATTTTCAACAACAGAAGCAGAATATAGAGCTGCTGCAAATGCAACTCAAGAAGTTACGTGGCTTGTGCAACTCATGCGAGATTTGTGCTAGCAAGCTGACTTTGCCGTTCCTTTATTATGTGACAACACGCCAGCTATCCAGTTAGCTGAAAATCCAGTATTCCATGCTAGAAAAAAACACGTGGAGGTACACTACCACTTCTGAGAGAAAAAGTGGTACAAGGAAAGGTCATACTACAATATATCAGTAGGATCAACCAGCAGATATTTTTACCAAATGACTTAATGCGGGCAAGATGAAGGAGTTTCTCTCACAACTTGGTATGACAAAAAGAGAAAGTTGGCGTTGAGGGGGAGTGTTAAAATAATAATCAACACCTACTTTCTCGCTTTCCCTCTAAACGATTTTTGCTAAGATACCTCTTGAATGTCCTTGCCACTAAGGAGATTTCATCCTCTGAATTAGATGAAGACTCATCCTCAGATTCGTCAGAAGTTTCAACACTTCCCTTAAAGGCAATATTATTCGACTTCTTTTCTTCAGCAAACTTGTTCTCATTCTCGTAAGCGACAAGAGAACCAAACAATTATTGAAAACTTAAGCTTATCAAATCTTTAGCTTCTTCAATTGCCGATTTCTAAGCTTCCCAAGATTTAGGTAATGAACGAAGTTCCTTTCTGACAGCTCAGAATTTGAGATTGTTTTGCCAAGAGATTTCATGGCGTTTGTAATTTCGGTGAGTCTATCAAACGTTTGATTTATCAACTCATCCCTTTTAATATTGAATGCTTCGTATTAAGCTTATCCCACATTTCTTTAGTTGTCTTACAAGTAGAGACGTGATTAAATTCATTTTCAGCAAGTGCGCACACTAAGTAGTGCCTTACTATAGTGTGTGCGAGAGTATTCTCTTTCTATCAAGTTCATGCCGAGAATCGCTTAGATTATATGGAAGAACCGTGAGATCTCTTTCCATTATAATCTGCCAATAATCGACTTCTTTTGTTCCTATGAACAACTCCATTCTCATTTTCCAAAATGAGACGTGTTCTCCTGCAAAGAGGGGAAAACATTTTGTCGAATGACCATCAGTTAAGAGCATTAACATTTTTGCTCAGTTAGGAGTTCTTATCACTCAGCAGGACCTTACTGTGCTAGATGTAAATCTTTCGGCAGCATGCTGTTATGACCGTTAGGTCCAGCAACAAATTCCTGTAGTAGCAATCATACAGAAAGCATTCCAACAAACTTGCTATGATACCAATTGCTAGATCGTTCAGGTGCACTAAGAGGTGGGTGAATTAACGTATCACTTTTTCGGCCCTTTCTCAGTATATGCGGAAGCGTACTGTGTTACGATAAAGTATTACTCAGAAATGAGATCTGCTCGCTGTAAGCGTTACGATTTTGGTCGAATAAATATTCATCCGAATGTCGATATTTACTCCCACAATTTTTTATTTATTACGAAATATTCATTATTTATACTCGTACCGCCACGTCTCGGGCCCCCTCGACAAATCATTCCCTATTTTATTTCTACGCAGAGATGACGTATCCGTACGAATAAGTTTGATTGAACGAGAAATGAGTTTAATGCAGAAGAAGGATATTGAAAGGAAAGAATTTGAAAAATAATGTAACTTGATGAGACGATTTTTTTTTTTTTTTTTTTTTTTGAGATTTGTTTTTTAACTTATTTTTATCTCTCCCTTCCTTCCATCCATGCACAGCAACATAAAAGAACGGATTTGTCTTGTACTCGTTCGTGTACAGGGAGGGTTAGGGAGTGAGTGGGATTTTTGTTGTTGTTGATTTGCCCTTTATCAGAATAATAGTTTTACTTTCTTTTCTTTTTCTGTGTTTTTCAAAAGACATTAAAAAACTCCGTTGGGCTGGGATGTGGCATATTTGGTTGCAAATCAATTACTGCCATGTCCATTAAATTCACAACACACGGCACCTTGAAACGAAGTTCTTATAAAGAGAAACACAGTTGGCTTTCATTTACTTGGAAAACATACTCACCCTTCTCATAAAATTTCGTAATTCCAATACCACCCCCAATATTTGATGTAAGAATCCAAGTTTTCCACAGCCGGAAACAACTTTTACCAAAATATCATATGCCCATTATCATGCAAGGGTGGAAGCGGCTGTCCTCCCGTGTGCGGGAGGTACAATTTTTTTTTTTAAAATTAGTTATAATGTACAAAAATTATCCTAAATTAGTCATAAGAACAAATGCCTTTTGTACTGTTCCGATTTTTTTGTACAGTATTGTATATAAAAAACTATATTATAATCTATCTGTAAAGTACAAAATAATAAAATTTACCAAATATTTTTTTAGTAATGATTGGGCATAGTAATTTGTGAGATGATGAACAGTAATGAGCTTAGTATATTTATAAAATACTATACAATACGATTTACTAAATTTATTAGTAAATTACTATTCGGTACAATACGATTTACTAAATTTTTTAGTATTCTACGGTACTGGTGTACTAAATTTTTTAGAAGTTTACTATGATTTTTTAGTAATTTACTATTTTGTACAATACGATTTACTAATTATTTTAGCACATGTACAATACGGTACAATACGATTTACTAAACATTAAAATGTACTAAAAATTTGTTAGTAACAGCCCAACGAACTTAGTCATTTGTGAGAGGAATGAACGGGCTAATACATTTGTATAATACTGTATAATACGATTTACTAAAATTTTTAGTAATATATAGTACAATACGATTTACGAAATATTTACTATATAATATAATACAATACAATTTATGAAATATTCTACAAAACGATTTACGAAATATTTTTTGTAATTTACTATATAGTACAATACTATTTGTGAGAGGATTAAATTACAACGCCTGTCTCGATGGGCTTTGACAGAGACTCTGCTAGACAAGTGCTTATTCAAGCTAGAAACGACGTTAACGCAGCAACAAATATTCTTCTCGAAGTTCAATTGCACTAATTGTTCTGGAGGCCAAGAATCACGATAATAGGCACCAACAAGAACATATCACAGTGGCTGACATTATCGCCAACCATAGCCAGACGTACTTGTGCTTGGGTTATTTCCCAATCTTTTGTTCGAATATTTAACCACCCATTTGAGTAGGTCTCTTGGCTTATAGGATGAAGTTTACTGTTACCAGTAGAGGAATTTTAGTTGGAATGGATGGATAAATTTTATGTATATGGGTATGGTTGCGGGGCATTGACATTTATCAGACTTGTAGTCTTTCAATATAAAAGTTGATTAGGTTACTCTGCAGAAGTCAAATAATAGACCCATTGCTGTCTTATTGCTTCACCTTGTGGTAAGGAGGAGGGCGTTGTCTTGATGTCTGAAAGATTATCATTCAGAAATTTCTTCGGGAAAAAGGCCAAACCTTACATAATCATAAATTATCGAACATACTTATAGAAAAAAAATTTGCACATCCTTCATTGGGTTAAAGATGTCGATCCCCCACATGCATTTCGAGTTCTGCTTTTGTACAAAGAAAGAAGAATGACACTGAATTGAGTAGCTTCCTTGTTGGGAAAAGACAGTTTATGAGACTATGGCACCCGTTGTCCTTGTCAAGCGTGTCTCGTAAATTGAGGATATGCTTTGACTGAAATCTTCTGGTTTTTCCTGGAGGAGACGCCATGCAAAAGTCTGATGAACCCGAAAAAATGTCTGAATGCCTAATCATGTCCTAAAGAACTATAAATGCTCAAACTGAGGTGCTAAGCCCAAGTTCCTGCAGAGACAGCCAAAGTAAAACAAGACTTGGAATCCCGGAAACTATAATTCATTCAAATTAAAACAGTTATATTATGGAATATGTTTGAAGGCGGGAGCGATGCAAACTTGGGACAGGAAATATAGAGAAAGAGAGCTACAGATGCTAATTCTTCAATCCTGACATGCCCGTTTGCTTCTCAAAATAGATCGAATCCCCACCTGGCCAGGTCGCCATACTTCAAGCCGGTGAACACTGAGAGTAGCCACACATAATTCTTCAAAACAAGCGTCTCTTAGCAGTGTCTCACTTGGACTGGATAATCAAACGACACAGGGTTCTTATTAATGAAGCCTGACCGTGTGGGAATCATATAATCTCAATGAATCCGGCCGCATTCTTCGACCGATAGACTCAAACACATTTATTAACGAGAAGATCGTTCATAAGACCCCAATCCTCGATCCGCATTTTGTGTAAACCACGAACAGCCTGGTCCTCAGGAACACAGGCCAGAGATAACCAAGTCGTGATAATACATTTGCGTGTGGACTCGCCGCCCTCCTGTAACAGCCATCTGCTTGATGCACGCTTCCAACAGCGTGTTGTAGCCTTCGAAGACAATGTCTTCACCGCGGACGTACATCTCGAGCAGGGCTCCCTGGAGCCGGCAGTTGTAGCACAGAGCCCGTAACGTGGAGGAGCTGTGTAGTTGCCGCCATTTTTCATTATTGGTCGGGTTTGAAAGCGCTCGTGACGTTTTACTTCACTAAATCAATTAATAGAAAGACACTGTAGTGTAGTTAGGGGTGTGCAGGTTCCGGGTGGGTAGGTTCCGGACGTGAAACCTAAAACCTACGGCCGGTTCTTATTTTTAGAACCTAGAACATACTCTGTGCTTAAAGAATCACCTAATAACCAACCCGCCGGTTCTGGTACCGGTTCTGATACCATGTCCACACTTCCACATCAAATTTGCAGATAAAAGGTTCGTTTGTAAATCATAAGAAAAGCGAGTCAACAATGAAACAAATTTCTAGGCCACCTCTTTGCTTCCGGTTCTGATCCACTAACGGGCGAAGATAACCTAGAAGAAAATACTGACCCCTAAACAACCTGGTATGACCAAAACCACACTGTGCAAACCAAAAAAATTGCTAACTTGACGGTGGAAAAAAAACTCCCAACCGCTCAGAGCAATCCCTAACTTGCTGCCTCAAAATGGATCAGTAAACAACCCAAGACATGACCTTTATGCCGACCCGCAATCCCAAAACAAACGCAAACCGCATTTTCATCAAGTAACGAGGGCAGCCGGAAAAAGCTGCAAGAAGAATACGAATAGAAAAAACCGAGCCCAGAATCACAATTAGAGAGCCGAACCTATCTCTAGCATCGAACTCTAAGCCGTTCTCCCCGAAAGAACCCTCGACGCCGAGGTTCAGATTACTCTCTCTGAACCCACCATTGTCCACCTCGTCGGGGGTAGACACTGGAACACTGGACTTCACCTACTCCCCTTGGGAACATGGGTGGTGGCCTTATGGAGCCTGCGGTTACGTAGCTGCAGGTAACAGAGATCAGAATCGGGGAGGGTCTCCTGATGGAGGCGCTGGAGGGCGAGGGTCTTGGCACGGGTGCGGACTCCTATGGAGGAGGAGGGGGGAGGAGGAAGCGGGTGGTGGGCTTGGTTTTCTTCAGGTACTTGCCCATCTTCCCCGCGCCTTTCGGGATTCAATGTTTCGGACAAATGGGACCGGGATGAGGAAAAGAAGGGAGGATATTTTATTTTTTTATATTATTATCTCAGGCGACGCCCTCTTCCTAAATCAAGCGATTGGGGCGGAAAAAATATTTTATTTTTTTATATTATTATTCCCAGGGGACGCCCTGTCCCAGGTGATTGGGGTGGAAATGATACTTTATTTTTTATATTATTATCCTCAGGCGACGCCTTCCTCTTACATTAGGCGATTGGGGTGGAATCCGAGGGGAGAACCGGAATCGGTTGGGTAAAGTAAAATTTAGGAACGGGTTGGTAAAATTTAGGAACCAGGAACTTGGATAAAATTTAGATTAGGTTTCAAATTCTCCGGGTTGGTTTCATGGGGAGAACCTGGAACCGTACTTGGTACCGTCGGTTTTCAAAAATTTAGAACATAAATCCTACCCGATCTATTCGAGAATCATACTGACACCGACCTTATGATATCGATTCCGACCGGTTTCCGGTTTTATCCGGAACCAATGCTGGTGTTTGAAATTCGTTTGGTATCAGAAAAGAAAAGAAGGAAACTAACACCATTCAAAATTTTCTCTATTTTTTACTTTCTGAAAATTGTGGAAGGACGTAAGAAATAATTTCAAAATTTTTGAAAACACACGCTTTTTACTAGTTTTCCTGAATATTTTCAAAAATAAATTTCATAAATTTTTAATTAGTCTGAAAATTTTCAGGAACCAAACGATACCTTAGCTTTGTTATTGATAAGCAAAAATAATGGGAAAACAGAATTAAAATTACATCTACAGAGGAAAAGTACTTCTCAGCTAAAATAACATAATTAGCCCATCGTTAATAGGCTTGTAACAAACAGCACTTTACAGATCGCAAATCCCAAACCGTGAAACACGGATTGAAGACGGCCTCTTCTTCTATGATTTCTGCTGACTTTTAGGGAGGATCCCACACAGTAGGCAGCTTTAGGAGGGTTTGGCGGGATCTTCGACAGGTATGTCATCCTCGTCGTGGTAGATGTTCTCCGCCATCTGCCAAATCTGAAGGATGTTGTCCTCCGCAACACTGGCTACCACCCAATCCTCGCATGGGTTCCAGGAGAAGTCTGAGATTTTGCTGGTGTGGCCACCATGGATGAACAGCAACTCTGGAGGTCCGTCTTCCGCGTCTTCTGGTGTCTGCTCCTCATCAATCCTACAGAAAACAATACGCACCCAATCGAGTAATCAGTCTCGGCAGTCACGAATTGAACTGGGACAGTGTTCCACGAAGAACATTGTTTAAGGGAAACTGATTTCCACAAAGATACCGGCCAACCAACATATCACTTTTGCAGAATAGTGATATGAGAAGTGGTCACCTGCTCAAATCCCAAACCATGAGCCTCCTGCCGAGGCAACAAGAGGCCAAGATGGTCTCATTCTTCGGATTCCACCCTACCTGAAAGACCTCCTCCCTGCGTGACAAGAAATTGATACAGTAAGCCCCATCATCTTATAACAGCATGCCTTAATCTAAACGTTTGTTGTTCCTTTGACTGGAAATAAGTGACAACAGGAATCAAGCAGAGCATAAGATTTACTTGTGAGCATCAAAGGTGTGGAGCGAAGTGCTGATCTTTCGTAGGTCGAATAACTTGACGGTCTTGTCCGTGGAGCCAGTCGCAACGACCCACTCATTAAAGGGATTGAAAGCTAGGCAATTGACCTACATTTTGAACAAAATAAAAATCATGTCGTAACTGATAACCTCTGAAACACAACTGAATAATTATTCAAGAATGGCTGGAGCCACGACCCTAGTGGTTCTTTACCTCACTCTGATGAGCAATGACAGATTGAACGGGCTTGTTACTTGAAGAAGAACGGAGATCCCATATTAACAGGTACTGGTCATCCCCGACGGAACCGAATAAATATTCATGTCTCAGATGCCAGGCGACATCTTCCACGACACCTTCATGAACCTAGAACAAGAACATGATCAACATACAATCCATGACACAAAGAAGACACCAAAATGAAACACGACAAAAGAACTATCTCACAACCACCAAAACACACGTACAGGAGTACCTTAAATATTTGCATGGCATCGAGGGCCTTGTTTTTAGGAGTCGTGTTGATATCCCAGAGGCAAATCTGAGCATCATCCGAACCACTTAGTAAATGTCCTTCCTTGAACTTGCTCCATGATAATCCGTAGCCTTCGGTACTATGGCCCCTCAGCCTCAAATCAGGATTGCAAGCTTCATCCAGTGGAGGCTTAGAAAGATGCTTGCTGTAGTCAAACACGTAGACTTCTGCGCTAACCGTCTTCGTCGCTATGATAAATGGGTTTTGAGGCATATACCGAGCACGATTCACCTCTCCATCATGGTTTATCTGCTGGATAATTTGCACCTGCAAAAAGAAGAAAATTTCCAAGACGATTACTCCTACTCCTGTAAAATCACAGGCATCAGCAATCTCCTCATCGAACCAAAAGGATTATCTAACTATTCACAATGTGACCATACGAAGTGGCGAATCCAACTCCGAATCAATCACTCGGAGACCAACACCCAACACACTTCAGCTCGTCCTAAACACTCTCAAACCACAGAATCCACCACCAATGTGAAACCTTAATAGCACCCTAAACTTGATAATCCAATAAAACCCTCGCCAAAATCTCAACTACAACAGAAGTAAACCCCTACCTTCCCGTTGGCAGACCCAAACCCACCAACCTCCCCACGATCATCATCATACTGCCTCGAGTCGTTCTCGGCATCCTCGAGCGGCAACTGGACCTGAGCAACCATGAGGTAATTAGGCTCGTTCTCTGAGGTGTGTGTCCCCAGAATCAGCTTCTGGACGGAGTAATCCTTCCCGGGGGGCTCTTCCCTATCGGGTAGCCACTCGACGGTGAGGGAGGGCCACTCGAGGGCATGGGTGATGACGAGGTCGTAGAGGAACGGGGTGTTCTTCTTCCAGATCTTGTATTCCTCGTTGATCAGCCGCTCCTCGATCTCCCCCCTCATCTCCTCCTCGTCCTTCCCCATCTCCTCCCTTTGAGGTGGATTTCGTCGCCCCAAAAACTGGATTTTGCGACCTGGGTTTCGACTGGGACGTCGGATTCCTTCCTGGGAATCACCCTTTTTTCTTCCCGCCAAGGGAGGGATGGGAGGGAATTGGATGGCGGATAAAGGGAAAGGAAAGCAAACCCTAGAGACGGGACTCTTCCCCCCGCTGATTTTGCTACTGAGCTTATAAATTACATCAACTGATACTTTCTGTTTTGATTGTCTTTGCTGTCCAAAAGTGATTATTAAAGAAAATTGAACTTCATAAATTAATATTTATCAGAAAAATTTACGAGAGTAGGATAGCCCTAATAACAGTTAAATGTAGTGTTAAATGTCATTAATTTGTAATAACAGGTGTTTATTGTCTTGGTAGTTAGGTGAAATTAATGACCTAAGAATTAAGGTATATCAAATGATTTCTCTATATCTTTCCTTAGACTCAATAAAATGAGAAGCAATCTTGTAGGCATGTAAAAAAAAGACCAAGGAGGTATTATGCTCGTAAAAAAAGAAAAAGGATTTGCAGTTAGCCAAAATATTTTAATCCTATTAATTGAAGTAATGAGCCTCCAAATTTCCTTGCTTATTTCCAGAAATATTTCGCTGTGTCGTAGCATTTCCTCGAAACCATTGTTGTGATACAGCAAAAAACCGCCTTCCAAACAACCCAACAAATTTTGATATCAAAGCGCATCAGATCATGACTTTGTCTTCCAGCAGCATGTTCTTTTCCTACTCGCCTAACCAAATCCCGATCTTTGATGGAAAGCATTATGATTATTGGAGTTTACAAATGGAGACTACCTTTCTCTCGCAAGATTTGTGGGGAATCGTTGATGAAGGCTTTGAAGAAGACGACGAATTGTCAAGCAAGGAAGAAGGTGCTGGAGAACAAGAAAAGAAAGTAAAAGAAAATGTGATGAAGAATGAGATGGCGTTGCGGATCCTGCAACAATCCGTAAATAAGACGATTTATCCGAGGCTTTATGGTCTCAATAAGGCGAAAGGAGTTTTAAGGCTCGAAGAAAGTGATTTCCATCAAGCTTCAAGGCTTGTGGAGGGATTTTGATAACTTGGCCATGAAGGAGTCCGAAACGGTGAAAGATTTCTTCTCGAGAGTTGTAGAAACATGAATCAAATCAAGTGTTGCGGTGATAAAGTTCCTGACAAGAAGGTTGTGGATAAAGTGTTGAGAAGCCTGCCGTAGAAGTTTGAGCACTTTGTTGGTGTGGTTGAAGAAATGAAGAATCTGAGAGAAATTTATGTGTATGAGCTAATGGGTTCTCTTGAAGCACACGAAAGAAGAGTAAGTAAGTACTCAACTCCCGTTGAACAAGCTTTTCAAATGAAGTTAATTGTTTTAGAAAAGAATTTGGAGCAGAAGGAGCGTACTGTGAGCAATAACAAAGAGTCTTATGGTCATGGACATGGAGGCCGTTCTCGAGGAAGAGGCAGAGGATAAACAACAAGCCAGTTCCGCAGTAGAGAAGACCATTCCTTGAGTAGATCTGGAAATTCAGAAGGTAGTTGCTATATTTATAGAAAAGCTGGACATGAGTCAAAGGATTGCTATTTCAGGTGCAAGAGATGTCGATTTCCAAATCATTCAGAACGAGATTGTTATTTTAAAGACAAGCAGCAGCAGCCGCAGCAACATGGTTCTCGAAATTCGATAAATTTTTCAAAAGAAGAAGAATTAAAGTAAGCATACTATTCTTATTTCAATGCAATGCAATATATGAATGAAGTGTGGTTTTCGGATAGTGGCTGTAGCAATCATGTGATAAAAAATAAGGAAAACTTTGTAGAGATCGACAACAGCTACAACTCATTGTTAGAGCTTAGAGACAAGAAAAAGATAAAGATTGAAGGAAAGGGAATCGTTGCTGTGAGAGCAGCAAATGGTGAAGAAAAACAGATTAATGATGTGTTTTATTCTCTAGGCATTGTTCAGAATATTTTGAGCATGGGACAAATGATGAAGAGAGGTTATAAGGTTACTTTTGCCGATGGTCAATGTGAGATCATTGACAAAAATGAGAAGAGGATCGCTGTAGTGAAGATGACAGCGAATAACTTATTTCTGTTGAAGATGAATTCGTTCTTGAATGTTGCGTTGAAAAGTGAAGTAGTTGATGAAGCTCAGTTATGGCATCTGCGATATGGACATTTGAATCATAAGGGCCTAACGTTGTTGAGAGAGAGGAATATGGTAATAGGTCTTCCAAAAATCTAGCTAACAACAACATGCGTTTGTGAAGGATGTATGTATGGGAAGCAACATCGTCTTCCTTTCCTCAATACCTCTTGGAGAGCTAAAGCCCCTCTTGAATTGGTGCATGCTGACATTTGTGTTCCAACCCAAACTCCAACGATCGGTAATAGGAGATACTTTCTCTTATTTGTTGATGATTACACCCGTATGATATGGGTCTACTTTCTTGAAAAGAAATCGAAGGCTTTCACTATTTTTTTGAGTTTCAAAGCCAATACAGATAAGTAAAGTGGATATCAAATAAAGACTTTGTGGACAGATCATGGAGGAGAATTCATTTACAAGCCGTTTCTAGATTATTGCAAGAAGTAAGGCATACAACGACAGCTTACTGTGAAGTACTCATCTCAGCGGAATGGCGTTGCTGAGAGGAAGAACATGACTATTTTTGAGATGGCTAGAAGTATGCTCAAAGGCAAGGGTCTTTTGAATTCATTGTGGGCCGAAGCTGTGGAAACAACGACTTACATTCTTAATCATTCACCGACGAAAGATGTTTAGAACAAGACGCCTTACGAAGCATGACATAAGAGGAAACCCGTGGTTGATCACTCGAAGGTATTTGGATGTGTTGCATATACTCTTTTGACGAAGAAGAAGGAGAAGTTTGACGAGAAGAGTGAGAAGCTAATCTTTATTGGTTACAATGAAGAATCTAAAGGTTATCGTTTATTTGACCCGAGGACTAACAATCTTGTTATTTCAAGAGATGTTATTTTCGATGAGAATGTAGCGTGGGAGAACGAGTCTTCTCAGACTTAGCCAACGTTTTCTTATCTAGAAGCACCAGCAGTAGTGCCTTCCTCAAATCTCATTGACACAGCAACAGCTAGTTCATTAAGAGTAAATTCAGAGAATGAAGATTATGCTGATGATATGCAACCAAGAAGGCATGGCTCATTAACTGAAGTTTACGAACAAGATAACTTTGCACTTGCTACGTTTGAGCCGTAGAATTTTGAAGAGGCCGCAAAAGAAGAAAAATGGAGAAATGCAATGAAATGAGAGATGTTTAGTATCGAGAAGAATGATACTTGGTCCCTAGTAGACCTTCCCAAAGGAAAAGAAACAATTGGCTTGAAATGGGTATTCAAAACAAAGTTCAATGATGATGGAAGTGTACAGAAGCACAAAGCTCGTCTCATAGTAAAAGGTTACAAGAGTTCATTGATGCAACAAGAGTTAATGAAGCCAAATTCATGCGTAAGGATTGCTCAATCGCTAAACCTTGCTCAAGTATGCGAAGTATTGGGATGGCAGGAAGTGTTGATGATCGAAGAAGTAAGCTACTGTGGCGTCATCATCAGCTGAATCAGAATACGTTGCAGCAAATGAAGCAAATAGTGAAGCAGTATGGTTAAGAAGGTTATTGCTGGAGTTACAACAGAAGGTTGCTCATCCAACAACAGTATTATGTGATAATCAGTCCGCCATTGCTATGACGAAGAACCCTGTGTTTCGTGCAAGGTCAAAGCATATTGAATTACTTCACCACTTTATCAGAGAAATGGTGATGAAGAAGGAGAAAATTGTGAAGTTTATTCATACCCAAGACTAGCCTGTTGATGTTCTAACAAAGGCCATGAATTTCGAGAAGCACGAGTTGTTCAAGAAGTTTCTGAAGATTATAAATTAAGAGAGGGTGTTAAATGTCGTGTTAAATGTCATATTAATTTGCCATCTCATTAAGTGTGGGGTGGTGTTAATGGCCTTGGTAGTGGATTGAAGTTAATGACCTAGGAATTAAGGCACATTAAATGCTTTCTCTAGATGTTTCATAGGACTCTGTAAAAGGAGAAGCAATCTCCAAATGTTGTAGGCGTGTAAGAAAAAGACCAAGAATGTATTCTGGTAGTGAGAAAAGAAAAAGGCTCTGTAGTTAGCCAAAATATCCTCTCCGAATTTCCTTGTTCCTTATTTCTAGAAACATTTCGCTGTGTTATAGCAAAAACCCTTCCTGTGATATACCAAAGCACCGTTTTCCAAACAACCCCAACAATAACATCGTAGGTCATATGCAAATAGGACTGCAAATGAGGACAAGGGGAAATCGCTCTTGTCATCTCCAAATGTGTTGTTACCCAAAACTCGTTCGGTCCCCTTTCGGATAATAATTGGGTCAACCAAAGCCATCACAGTGTGGTCGCTGGCCACCGGAAGCTCTGGACGGATCGAAATCAGCTTCGAGAAATGGCGCCTAATTTATATAAGAATATAAATGTCTTAACAAACCTACTCAAGAGCTACACTAAAAGTTACTACAATAAATTTTGATATATTTACGGAGCATTGTATGAATATACGATTAGTTTTGTAAAAAATTCGCGATATACGATTAAAGTTTCAAATATTGTACATATACCATCAGATGAGCGAGTTTTACAAAGATGATACGTTTTCAAAAATCGTTCTCATTCTTAGATGACCGAGAATGGGTTTCAAGACCCTCCCTTATGATGATTGGACCATCCCGCATAAGGGCGGGTCTTGAAGACTCATCATCTGCCATCTCATTTGGGGGTTATTTACGCTGGAAACACGTCGCGATATTGGTAAAGATGAATACATGGAAGAAATGTGGTCGCCAACAATAATAAAAAAAAAAATCACAATGGAAGGAATTCATTAACGTAGGAGTTGAATACTTACTTCCATCGTAAACATTTCACACAAACACTTTACAACGAGTTGATAATCAAGCAGCCCTTCGGGGTCAAAGAATGATTGCCTGTTTTGTTAACCACACTAGACTTATTTATAGACGTATCTAATCGAGTAACGCCTAAACATATGAAACACGTGCTAAATATGCTCAATAAAAAGCTTCGACGCTACATCTTCGACGGTTTTGCTGAAACGTCTATCAACATCTTCAATGTCACCTCCAAGCTCTCATCATCGAAGTTGGACCTGTTGACACTGCTCTTCCATCGACAAGCATCAACCCTTCACAAGTTCATCGATACTATTACGCCATTGGCGTTTTTCAAGCTTCAACGAGCGCGTTTCGTAACTACCCGCATTTCGTCGCATGTTTGAATTTCTTAATAACTGTCGTGGTTGGAGGTTGAAAATCACATGTTTGATTCCTTTGTCGATTTCACTTTGGACAAACCATTCGCGGCAGATCCCGCCGCAACTGCCCCAGTCTATAGCGTTGTCTAGTTAATTACTGAATCATTTAACATTTGTGGATTGATTTGAAAGGTCGAGAATTACATTGTGCAAATAGGGGTGGGATTTGTAAATTCATCCCCACCGGGATTTGTACACATGAGAGGATGAATTTGCGACTGTGGATCTGTTGCTTTCAAACCTTTGCATCATGTTCCTTTAGCTCAATGCAAGTAGTTTCTTATTATATAGATATTCTACACTTAAGAGGCTTGATTTTTCAGCTGCCTTCGTATCTCGAGTTGAGATATGGCGATCTCGACATCTGGCCTAGTTTCATGCGGACATTTTCCAAATATGTCAAGTGATTGCATTTTCAGCACGGAATCATTCGATCATACGTCTACCCCGACTGAAACGAATAAATTATCCAAAGTTTTGATTTTGTTAATAAAGATAATACGAAATTTTAATTAAAATATCGATTGGTTTGGTCAGGGGGAGGTGTGCAACATTTGAGCACCATGTGGTCGTTTCAATAGTCACCCAAAAAATTTGGCAAGAAATTGAATTCCCCCCCTAAGAGGGAAATGGGGATCGCAAAAAATCAATCCACCTTTTTTTTATTATTATTATCGTTTTGGTTCAATGAGTTGATAACTATTGTTTACACTTTTTCACTATGGTTGATCGATGGGCCCCTACCTACCACCTCTAAAGGACAGCATTTTCACGAGATATTTTTCCATGGAATTGTGTCAGAACGTCTGGGAAAGGAATAGTGGGGACCAACGGTCGAGGAGATATTTGCTTTTGCATTTTTTTAATTCTCTTTTATCATATATTTCTCAAACTTTTTTTTTTTTACTCTTTATAATCCCACTCCGCCGTAATTATAACAGTTGTTGGATCATTCAGGAACACTAAGAGGGGGTGAATTAGTGTTTTTCACTTTTTCGCCCTTTCTTGGTGTAAGCGGAAGCGTACTGTATCACAGCAGAGCGTTTCTCAGAATGAGAAATACTTTACTATAACTGTTACGATTTTGTCGAGTAGGTTTTCGTACTAGTGTTGCGCGATCGTAATGGACACAGTGATTTATAGTGGTTCGGCCTTAATTGACCTACGTCCACTTTCCACCAACAAGGTGATTCCACTATATAAAATAATGGGTGCAAAAAGCCCTTGCACTAGGCGTATGTTCCTCTCACAAAGTGAGATTTAGAATCCCGTACAATAGATGATCACTCCTGGCAACGGTCAGCTCCTCACACAGTGGACGTCTTCTCGTTTCCAGCAGAATGATGCTTATCCTCAGCAGTTGGTAGCTCAATGGATTCCACACAGCTCGTTGTCGCTTAATATAATCCTGACTTATCAAAGAACACAGACAACGTTATGTTAGAGTATAAATCCTCACAGATAATTCCTTACAATGAAGAATAGCTTCTCAGAGAGTAGCTCGTTTCTGTTTCACAGCGAAGGATTGCTTCAGCACTTAGTCGTTCAGCAAAGGATTTCCACACAGATCTTGTCTCTCCTTAAGATAAGCCTGCACTTGCTTAAGAGACAACCACAAAGTTGAATTACAAAGATCACGAAGATAGAAACCACAAAGATCACAAAGAAAACCACAGTGCCACTTAGAAGGTATCCGTCCTACACTCAGTTCGGACGTGCACGGTTACCACAGCCGTGACTCACTGCACTGCACACCTAGTGCCTAGGGTGGAATTTTTCGATCCGTTGGCTTCCACGCAACCTGCTTTACTAACCCTCTGTATCAGGCGTTCAAGACTTCTGCACAGCACCCCTGTGCTCGGGAGGAACTCTTTCCACTCCGGCGGCGTTCCCAACTCCTGCTCTATCCTGCAGGCACGAGACTTCTGGCGCGCACCCGCACGTGCGTGTCTAACTGCTCAAACTCCGTAGGCTCGAGACTTCCCTGCGAAAAGACACGACAAGAACGGCTTCTTGCCGATGGGTCAGCAACCGGTTACTGAATTCAGAGCAGGTATTCACTTAGCTTCCCTCAGACGATTCGCCGGCTGCTCGTTGAACGCACCGAGGACACCTAGTCCCTCTCAGACGATAAAAGGATCTGACCTCAGCCCCTTGACACTCTCACACGCAGCTTGCAAGAGAAAGAACCAGGAGACACTTAGCACCTTCCGCTCTCCGTCGATGCACAAAGCTCACTTAGACCACTTAGACCACTTAGACCACTCAGAGCACTCAGATGCACAAAGGTAGAGAGAAAATGTCGTCCTTGGTCTGATTATAACGGAGAAAGAAGCATAAGGGACGTCCAGGCAATCTTCGAGATTTGTTGCCAAAACTGGCAGCCAGGATTCAGCAACAGTCTGCTCAACGTTTGCCGTGCCATAGAAGGAAAGACACCAACGGTAACTTCCTTTACTCATCTCAATCAAATAAATTATTTCCAATCTCCAACATCTTATCATAATCATATCTAATCGATTATGATAATCAAATGTATTCGATTTGATATTTCCTCCCTTTACAGCGAGATGTTGCTGCAGGGAATCAGAGAGATATTTTGTTTCCAAAAATAAAAATTGGAAAGGTAATCTCATTTTATTTGTTGCCTAAGTGCTTATGATAAAATCATTAGGCTACGTTAAATGAACCTAGACACTCAGAATAATTATCTGAGATAGATTAAAATAAATCTTAGAATAAATCGTGATTATTAAAAATATGTTTCCATATTTTCAACTTCTATGCGTAATATCACAGTAACAGTGTACTGGAACGCAGTAATATATAGTGGTTACTAGCTGTGGTTCAGCAACGCATTGCTCAAGCTCATCACTAAGAATGAACACATAACTTGTGAAACATTACTACTGACCACCAGTAACATGTCGCTTAAGTTCATCATCAAAACCAGGTCAACATTCTCCCCCTTTTTGATGATGACAAAATATGGACTTAGAGATCGAGCTTGTGTCTCAATTCCCCCTTAAATCCTTAACTCCCCCTGAACTATCTTCTCCCCCTTTTTGTCATATCAAAAAGAAAAAAAAATGAGGATAACAAAGGATAGTTTTATTACTAGTGCAGCAAGAATATGCTAGCACTCAAAAGACAAAGTCAACAGTAGCCAACAGTTGCTGCAATGTATCAAAAAGAAACAGTTTCTAAACAAGTTCAGAAATAGAAGAGCATAGCTCATTCTAGAACAACAGAGCAGACGCCTGAAGATAGAGGAGAGTAGCTCAATCCTAAACGGAGAGCATGGCTCAATCCTCGGCATTGTCAAGCAAGGTCTGGACCATCTTTTCCAGGCGGGTCGGCCTTTCAGCAAATCCATCTAGCCTTTCAAGAATGGAGCGCCTGGTGTAGCTTAGTTCCTCATAGAGGACCTTTTGCAGCTTAGACGAAGAAGGGGACTCATCCTTGGATGAAGCAGCTGCTCTCTCACGCTTAGCATAACGCTGTTTGCCCGGTTCTGCTGTGGACTTACCATGGACAGAAGCAGCAATCTCTCGCTTGGTTGGCTTTTTAATGAAAACACCATCCACATGAACATATCCCATACTGGCGACAGAATTGGCTCCAATAAGCTGAGTAGTCCATGTGTCCATTTGGTTCTCAGGAACTACCTGCTCACCATATAACTGCAGCAGTGCAGTAACAATATGTGCGAATGGAAGTGCCCTGGTCTCATCCTGAACACAAGAAGCCATGTGGCCAAATATAACACTTCCCAAATTCACAGGAATACCTCTCTTTAGATGAACCATCAGATTCCAATCTCTTGGCATGACCGTGTCAATGTTGCCAATCCGAGGGGCCAAGCAGGACATTACTGCCTTGTGAAACATCCGGTTGCTGAAACTCAGCCCGGTGTTCTGCAGATATCCGCTGACAGCAACCACCTCACCATCATTGATGGTCTGATAAGCTTCCAGCTTTCCTTCACTGATCACCCTCAGGTTGTTAACAAGATCAGATTCAAAGAGGCGGCAAACATCAAACACAGAGAAAACAAAGGTTTTCTCATCTACCAACACCTTGATGAATTTAATGAGAGAATCTTCCTTATGAAAGGTAATATTGGCATATAATTCCTTGACCTTTGAGATGAAACCGATGCCATCATATTCACAAAAGGATCGCCAGGTCAACCTTTCAAACATCTCAGCAAAGCAGAGCTCATGTTGAGTAAACCAATCAAAGTCTACACGCTTGCATGCAGCAATATTGCGCTTGGTCATGTTTCTATTTGGCATAGTATCATCAGCAAGAATCCGATTTAACTCAGCCAGAGAAACATACTGATCAACCTTAGGAATAAAAACAGAGGAATCTGCATTTCTCACTTTCTTTTGAATAGGAGAGCCAGAATGCATACCATCCCTTATACCAGCATAAGGTCGCTTCATCCTGGTGCGAGAAGCGATACCCAGAGAAGAGCGAATCGAAGGATTCTGAACAGAGCCGATCACCTCCACATTCTCATCCTCGTCAGGAGTCTCTTCAGCCAAAGAGTCCTGCTCATCGGCGCTCTGAAAATCCTCAGGATCCTCAGCGCTTTTCTTGCCTTTTTCGGCTTGAGTCTCCGCATCAGTAGCAGGGGAGTTTGCTGCTTTGGGTGACGCAGAAGTAGACTTGGTAACCGCCTCAGGTGGAGCGGTTTCCTCCTCAACAACGAGGGTTTTCTCCTTAGCACCCTCAGGTTCGCCAAAAGTGGTGGCATCACCAGTCGAAGCCACATTGTCCTTGGCAGGAACCGCAACAGGTGTCTCCTTGGTCTCAGTGACCACCGGAGCAGGGGTTTGCATCATCAAGAGCTCCCCCTCAGTAACTGACGGAGGCTCCACAGCAGGTAGTTGCTGGGCAGAAGCAGCCACAGCCTGTGACCGTTTCTTGGGAGTTCCTTTGCCCTTTCCAGATTTCGCGGATTTGGGTGCCATTTTCGGAGAAACACAAAGAGAGGAAGAAGAACAAGGTTAAGGTTGAAGAGAAGAGGGAAGTTAGGGATTTGAAAAGAAACCGTAGGTAGTTTTTGGTTTTATAGAGTATTTAAAAGAAGGAAAGAAAAGAAAATGGAAATGGCACCATAGGAATATTTTTATTTTCCTATCAAAACTTTCTCAAAATAATTAGATGACAATATTATCATCTCAGAGATTTGGATTACATATCTCTAACTCACTTCGTAAATATTCAAACCTTTCCTTGTCAAGCGGTTTAGTAAGAATATCAGCAAGTTGTTGTTCAGTATTTACATACTGAATATCAATTTTACCGCTTTGTACATTATCACGTAGAAAGTGATGTCTTAACTCAATATGCTTAGATCTTGAGTGATAGACAGGATTTCGTGATAAATTAATTGCACTTGTGTTATCACACGTTATTGGAATAGAATCAAAATGAAGATCATAATCTTCAAGTTGTTGTCGCATCCATAGTAACTGCGCACAACAACTAGCTGCTGAGACATATTCAGCATCTGCTGTGGATAAAGCGACAGTCGTCTGCTTCTTAGAGAACCAGGAAATAAGCATATTTCCAAGTAGTTGACAAGTGCCAGATGTGCTTTTTCTATCAATACGACATCCAGCATAGTTAGCATCAGAGTATCCTATAGGATTCAGCAATGATCCTCTAGGGTACCATATGCCTAAGCTGACAGTTCCTGCGAGGTATCTAAATATCCTTTTAACTGCAGCAAGGTGTGACTCTTTTGGAGCAGACTGATATCTAGCGCATAAGCATACGCTAAACATGATATCAGGTCTCGAAGCAGTAAGATAGAGTAATGACCCTATCATGCTTCTGTAAAGTTTGGAATCAACTTCCTTTCCTCCTTCATCCTTTTCAATTTCGGTATTGCTACCAATAGGAGTTGACAAAGGTTTAGCATGCTGAAGCTCAAATTTCTTGAGCAACTGTTTGCTGTATTTTTCTTGATGGATGAAAATTCCACCTTCCGTTTGTTTAATTTGAAGTCCGAGGAAGAAAGTAAGTTCTCCCATGAGACTCATTTCAAATTTTCCTTTCATTAGGTCGGAGAATTCAGTGCATAATCTTTCATTAGTTGAGCCAAATATAATGTCGTCGACATATATTTGAGCAACTAAAAGATCAACATCCTGTTTCTTAAGAAACAATGTTGTATCGATTTTTCCACGCCTATATCCCTTTGCAATAAGAAAGGAACTAAGCTTTTCGTACCATGCTTGCGGAGCTTGCTTAAGCCCATACAAAGCTTTAGAGAGCTTATAAACATGATTACGATACTTTGGATCGGTGAATCCAGGAGGTTGTTCAACATAGACTTCCTCTTTTATATCACCATTTAGGAAAGCACTTTTCACATCCATTTGAAATAACTTGAAGTTATTATAGCAAGCATATGCTAGAAGTAAGCGTATTGCTTCTAGACGTGCCACTGGGGCGAACGTTTCATCATAATCGATGCCTTCTTCTTGTGAGTAACCTTTAGCTACAAGTCTGGCTTTATTCCTTATAACATTTCTAGACTCATCAAGTTTATTTCGATAAACCCATTTTGTTCCAATAATGGAACGATCATTGGGTCTAGGTACTAAACTCCAAACTTCGTTTCTCTCAAATTGGTTCAATTCCTCTTGCATAGCAAGAATCCAATTAGGGTCATCAAGAGCATCATCAATGCCTTGAGGTTCATCTTGAGAGATAAAAGCAGAGTATTCACAGTACAAACTTGCTATATTGCGGGTTCGCACTCCTGTGTGCAAAGATCCTATTACTCGATCAATAGGATGTCTTTTCTTATATAACGAAGGAACACGATTCTCAATTTGAATATCCTAGAAATCACCAGAAGCATTTTCAGTAGGCACTTGCCGTACATCTGCTACAGTGTTTCCGTTCGGATTATTGTCAGCAATCATTTGCCGGGAGGTTTCATTTGATGCTATTGTTGAGGATTGTGCTGCTGCTTCCACAGCAACTTCCTCCTGTGTCGGAGAATCATCAATTTTAACATTGATGGACTCTTCAACAGTTAGAGTTCTTTTATTAAAAACTCTATATGCTTTGCTCGTTAGGGAGTATCCTAAGAATATGCCCTCATCAGATCGAGCATCAAATTTTCCGATGCTATCTTTGATGGGTCTTAAGATATAACATTTACTTCCGAATGGATGAAAATATGAGATATTATGCTTTCTGCCTTTATATAACTCATAAGGGGTTTTACCTAATGAGTGTCTCAAATGAATACGATTTGAGATGTAGCATGCTGTGCTTACAGCTTCAGCCCAAAGATTTTTAGCAACCTCACTTTCCAGTAACATGGTTCTCGCCATGTCTTGTAAGGTTCGATTCTTTCGCTCTACAACTCCATTTTGCTGTGGAGTGTATGGAGCAGAGAAATTATGGTTAATACCATATTCTTCACAAAAAGAAGTAAAGTCATGGTTTTCAAATTCGGTACCATGATCCGTTCTTATGCTTCTTAGAGAAACACCTTTCTCATTTTGAAGTTGTTTGACTAACGTTTCAAAGGTTGCAAACGCATCACTCTTGTGAGCTAAGAATTTAACCCAAGTGAATCTGGAGAAGTCATCTACCACAACTAATCCATAACGTTTACCTCCAAGACTTTGAGTTCTTGTTGGACCAAATAAGTCCATATGAAGTAATTCAAGCGGAGCTTTGCTCGAAATCATATTTTTACTTTTAAAGGATACCTTTGTTTGTTTGCCAATAGAACAAGCTTTGCAAACCTGATCATTGTCAAACTTGATTTTAGGCAATCCCTTAATGATGTCCTTTTTGACAAGTTTGGACAGCAAATCGTAGTTAGCATGTCCCAACTTTCTATGCCACAGAGTAGCTTCGTCCTTAACGGACACGAGACAATTTTCTCCAGCGGAGATGTTCTTAAAGGACAGGATATAGATGTTTTTCTTGCGTTCACCAACGAAGCAAGTGACACAATCCCGTGAAACGTTACATGTTCTCTCATTGAAAGAAACATTGTAACCTTTATCGCACAATTGGCTGATACTAATCAAATTGTGTTGGAGGCCTTTAACATAAAGAACTCCTTCAATGGTTAGGGAGTTAGAACAGCAAATGGTTCCTGTTCCTTTAACCATCCCTTTTCCATTATCACCAAAAGTGACAGCACCACCATCCTGGAAAACCAGTGTGGAGAATAAGGAGACATCTCCTGACATATGCCTCGAACAGCCACTATCTAAGTACCATACATGGTCCTTAGCGATGGACTTGAAGCATCCCCGAAATTGAGAAAGAAATTAAGTAAGTCGTTGCTTTCATTTAACAATAGAACCATCAACTTTAGAAGTAATGCCAAGCATGTCATCTCGCCGCACATGGCAATTTTTAATGAAATGATCCGGCTTTCTACAATAGTAACAAAGCCTAGGTAACCTTTGAATAATAAAATGAGACTCGCCATTCCTAACATGAGGGGGAACATATTTCCCATGTCGTGAATGTTTCTCATTTCCAGAATCATGCATCTCATGCATACATAAATCAGTTTTGTTGTTTACAGCATCAAGTTGCTGCTGCAGCTCCTCAATCTTTGATTTGGATCGAGAACGTTGCTTTTCCGCTTTCTTAGCCTTTGCTGATAAATCTTCCCTAAGAGAAGCGTTCTCAGCACTTAAGAATTTATTTTCCTTCTTAAGAGCTTTATTGTTTGCAGACAAAAACTCAATTTTATCATAGAGTTCTGAGAAAAGATTCTCAATATCTTCGGCAGATAGATCAGAAGGTGAGAAAGCGTTTACCTTCTCAGTTTCAGCATCAGTTTGCGCCATGTAGCAAATGTTTGCTGTTTCGTCATCCTGATCTGATTCCTCATCACTATCACTCCAAGATGCCATCATGGCATTTTTCTTGTATTTTGAAGATTTTCCCTTCTCATTCAAAAGTGGGCAATCTGGTCGCATATGACCAGGTTTGTTGCACTCATAGCATACACCACCTTTACTTTGGTGTGATTTAGTATTCTTCTTTTTAATATCTCGCTTTCCCTTAAAGCGATTTTTGCGAAGATACCTTTTGAATTTCCTTGCCATCAAGGAGACTTCATCCTCAGAATCAGATGAAGATTCATCCTCAGATTCATCGGACATTTCAATACTTCCTTTAAATGCAACAGCATTGGATTTCTTTTCTTCAGCAAACTTGTTCTCATTCTCATAAGCGACAAGAGAACCAAGTAGCTGTTGAAGACTTAAACTTGTTAAGTCCTTTGCTTCTTCGATTGTCGTTTTCTTGGCTTCCCAAGTTTTAGGCAAAGAGCGAAGTATCTTTCTGACCAACTCAGAATTAGAAATTGTTTTGCCAAGTGATTCCATGGCATTAGTGATTTCGGTGAGTCTATCAAACATTTGATTTATTGACTCATCCTTTTTCATCTTGAATGCTTCGTATTGAGTTACTAATGCATTCACTTTGGATTCCATGACTTGTTCTGTTCCATCATAGATCAAAGCAAGTCTATCCCACATTTCTTTCGCCGTCTTACAAGTAGAGACGCGATTGAATTCGTTTCCAGCAAGAGCGCACACTAAGTAGTGCCTTGCTTTAGTGTTGAGAGAGATAGTTCTCTTTCTTTCATTCTCATGCCGAATGTCGTTGGGATTAGGTGGAGGAACCGTAAGGTCTCCTTCCATTATAATCTGCCAGCAATCGGCTTCTTTTGCTCCAATGAACAATTCCATTCTCATTTTCCAATATGAGAAGTGTTGTCCTGCAAAGAGCAGTGGACGTTCGGTCGAATGATCATCGGTCAAGAGCATTGACATTCTGTTCAGTACTCAGCAGCACCTTACTGTGCTTAATGTAAGACTTTCAGCAATAAGCTCTTTTGAATCAGCAATAAGCTGTGTTGGTTCAGTAACAGAGTTCTGTACTAGCAATCACACAGAAAGCTTTCTAGCAAACCCGCTCTAATACCAATTGTTGGATCGTTCAGGAACACTAAGAGGGGGGTGAATTAGTGTTTTTCACTTTTTCGCCCTTTCTTGGTGTAAGCGGAAGCGTACTGTATCACAGCAGAGCGTTTCTCAAAATGAGAAATACTTTACGGTAACTGTTACGATTTTGTCGAGTAGGTTTTCGTACTAGTGTTGCGCGATCGTAATGGACACAGTGATTTATAGTGGTTCGGCCTTAATTGACCTACGTCCACTTTCCACCAACAAGGTGATTCCACTATATAAAATAATGGGTGCAAAAAGCCCTTGCACTAGGCGTATGTTCCTCTCACAAAGTGAGATTTAGAATCCCGTACAATAGATGATCACTCCTGGCAACGGTCAGCTCTTCACATAGTGGACGTCTTCTCGTTTCCTGCAGAATGATGCTTATCCTCAGTAGTTGGTAGCTCAATGGATTCCACACAGCTCGTTGTCGCTTAATATAATCCTGACTTATCAAAGAACAGAGACAACGTTATGTTAGAGTATAAATCCTCACAGATAATTCCTTACAATGAAGAATAGCTTCTCAGAGAGTAGCTCGTTTCTGTTTCACAGCGAAGGATTGCTTCAGCACTTAGTCGTTTAGCAGAGGATTTCCACACAGATCTTGTCTCTCCTTAAGATAAGCCTGCACTTGCTTAAGAGACAACCACAAAGTTGAATTACAAAGATCACGAAGATAGAAACCACAAAGATCACAAAGAAAACCACAAAGCCACTTAGAAGGTATCCGTCCTACACTCAGTTCGGACGTGCACGGTTACCACAGCCGTGACTCACTGCACTGCACACCCAGTGCCTAGGGTGGAATTTTTCGATCCGTTGGCTTCCACGCAACCTGCTTTACTAACCCTCTGTATCAGGCGTTCAAGACTTCTGCACAGCACCCCTGTGCTCGGGAGGAACTCTTTCCACTCCGGCGGCGTTCCCAACTCCTGCTCTACCCTACAGGCACGAGACTTCTGGCACGCACCCGCAATTACGTGTCTAACTGCTAAAACTCCGTAGGCTCGAGACTTCCCTGCGAAAAGACATGACAAGAACGGCTTCTTGCCGATGGGTCAGCAACCGGTTACTGAATTCAGAGCAGGTATTCACTTAGCTTCCCTCAGACGATTCGCCGGCTGCTCGTTGAACGCACCGAGGACACCTAGTCCCTCTCAGACGATCAAAGGATCTGACCTCAGCCCCTTGACACTCTCACACGCAGCTTGCAAGAGAAAGAACCAGGAGACACTTAGCACCTTCCGCTCTCCGTCGATGCACAAAGCTCACTTAGACCACTTAGACCACTCAGAGCACTCAGATGCACAAAGGTAGAGAGAAAATGTCGTCCTTGGTCTGATTATAACGGAGAAAGAAGCATAAGGGACGTCCAGGCAATCTTCGAGATTTGTTGCCAAAACTGGCAGCCAGGATTCAGCAACAGTCTGCTCAACGTTTGCCGTGCCATAGAAGGAAAGACACCAACGGTAACTTCCTTTACTCATCTCAATCAAATAAATTATTTCCAATCTCCAACATCTTATCATAATCATATCTAATCGATTATGATAATCAAATGTATTCGATTTGATATTTCCTCCCTTTACAGCGAGATGTTGCTGCAGGGAATCAGAGAGATATTTTGTTTCCAAAAATAAAAATTGGAAAGGTAATCTCATTTTATTTGTTGCCTAAGTGCTTATGATAAAATCATTAGGCTACGTTAAATGAACCTAGACACTCAGAATAATTATCTGAGATAGATTAAAATAAATCTTAGAATAAATCGTGATTATTAAAAATATGTTTCCATATTTTCAACTTCTATGCGTAATATCACAGTAACAGTGTACTGGAACGTAGTAATATATAGTGGTTACTAGCTGTGGTTCAGCAACGCATTGCTCAAGCTCATAACTAAGAATGAACACATAACTTGTGAAACATTACTACTGACCACCAGTAACATGTCGCTTAAGTTCATCATCAAAACCAGGTCAACAACACTACGTAAAACAAGATAAAGCCAGCCGCCGATCATCTCCCAGGAATCACAATCCAACGAGATGAACGAATATTAAGGTATCTCAAATTTAGTTTAACACTAACAACTACCAAATCTTTTTTCTTATTTTAATTTAAATTATTGAAAATTTTTCTTTTACTTTTTTTTTTAAAAAAGTGGTAGCTTCTTAATTTGGATTTACTTGATGGGTACTGAGTTTATAATGGGAATATAATACTTATATGACATTGTTCGACTAACCGAAAGGAAAACCAATCCCATTTATGACTCCCCGGAAACAAATTTTATATTGTGTGATTTGCCCCTTTTATATTCGAACTCGGAAGAATTTTTTAATCGTCTCTTTCGAAAACTTCAACTAGTCAGTCGTTAGGGTACCGTGAATTAGCCGTAAATCCTAAACTTGAAGAAATAATTTTTTTTAAAATTCATTCTCAATCAGAGTCGGTGCATTCAATTTTTACTAACTTAGACAACCAATTTATCTGAGCTAATAAATTTTTCATGCGATCAACCATAATATGTTTAATAGTCTTGTAACTTACCAATCTCGTGATCCAAATGAAACAATTCTGGGTTTCATCAATCGGTCGTTAAAATGATTCTTCTTTTGCATCACATTTTTTCTTATTTAAATTCTTCTTTCAATCAAGAGAGACAAGCATGAATAACTCATACTTCAGAAGCAAAAGTTGTTTATCTACCTTGAGTGGGTAGCTTCTTGGTTTACCAATCTTTTACAACTTCAGAGTTTCAAAAGTTCCACACTTCCTTTTTATGTGAGAGAAATGTAAGATGGAGAGCTTCTTCCATCGTAATGCACACCCTTCCTTTGAGGGACTTATATAAGGCAACACTCCTTTACCGAACTAAAGTATCAAACAACAAGTTTGACCTTTAGTTAGTTCCAACCAAAGGTTGTGCCTTGGGTTACTTTCAACTAATTTAAGAACAAAGCAAGTATTATGGTTACAAACAAAGAAAACTCAACTCAAAAAGATGTGAGAGACATCTTGAAGAACTCACGATCTGTGGCAGTTAACCTCCTTTGCCCACATCTTTTGGCAATTTTCCTGTATTCCCCACTATCCTTGGTAAGTTACCCATTATGTCTTGATGACTTTAGTATAAATTGTTCCATTTATTCAAAGACATTGTCAACTCTATAAGTCAAGTTTTGGCTAAGTTGGTCTCCAACTTTTTCTCTCGTTCCCAACGTCCTGAAAGCGTTTAGAAACCACCACTACCTCGTCCAGAAACCTTCCACATTAACCACCTCCAATCACCTTTCCACCAAGGTAGCCTCTAGTAAATGAACATGTCGTAGCTGTTTAGCAATAGACATTCTCGGCCACAGATCTCGATGCTATCTGTGGATCAACGGTCCAGAATACACCAAAGTACGTGAAGCCAAGTAAGATGGTAGTTGTGGAAACACACCGGGCGAATGCTTGCGGGCGAAGTAGTTACCAAGCGATGGGGCTACCAGGCGATGAGGGTCGATAAGGCAGTCAAGCGACAGTCAACTGGCTGAGCGAGGAAGCTCTGCAGCAAAGACTAGTGGACGATCCGATCAATCAGTGACTGTCATGGGAAGATTTTGGACGATCTCAAGAAATGGAAGGAAATTATTGTCAACATTGCTCAAATGGAAATGAGATATTTCATAAAGACTAGTAACAAATACGAATAATATATGTATAATATTTCATTTCCGTATATACATAGGTCTAGCCTAGTATAAATAGTTTTTCTTATGGATTGTACACGGACACCTCTTTACAGACAGACATATAATCTTTTTATCTTCAAGCATTCAGGCGTTCAAGCATCCGACGTTCTTGCGATCTTGTGCTCCTGCGTTCTTGTTTCCTTCCAAAGGCATCGTCGATGGTATCCGTAAGTGCTTCTGCTTAAGGGTGCTGTTCCGCCTTCCCCTATCTTTCTTCATTCATACGGCGACCACGAATTTGGAAGAACTTCTGAGTACCAGTTGTACGTAGTACCAGAGATTTTCGACTTATTTAGATCTGGCTTGTCCTGCGATCATTTTCGAAGTGAATATGCCTTTGGCGACTACAGTGGGAGATTAGGCCAACAATGCCGAAAATCAGGACTGATGCTTATTCAAACAACCTCGGGGATAATAAATTCGACGGGGAAACAACAGTTACGACAACAACCCATGTCTAGAGATGGCTGGGGAACTGTCTGCTATCATGAGTACTCTCCAACTCTTAATGGAGATGGTACGTGCTATTAATCAGAAGCACTACGCCTTTAAGGAAAAAAACGGCTCTAAGATGGATGTTGTCGTCCAGAACCTAGAAACCATTTCTGGGGTGCCCATAAACAGCCATGGTAAGCAGAAGGGTGAATCGGTCACCAAACACCAACTCGACTATGATGCTCATAGGGCGTCAATAGCTGAAGGGAAGAAAAAGGCCGACTTGGGCATCCCCTATATCTCCGCATACTCTAAAGGGTTTGTCCATAATAATCTACCACTTGTGATCAAAGAGGGTGGTACAGTTGTTTGACAAGTTTGAAGGAGGGAAGAATTCTATAGGCCGGTAGAGAACGAGCCTTTTCGTCCTTTCGAGGATCACCGACACTCTGAGTACATTCCTCAGCCCGTACGCAGAAGAGGGATAGTAGTGTAGGAGTCGATGACCCCACCTGGTCTCATGCCCGAAATAAGGGATTACGCACCCGACTAGTTGAGCAGGCGATCCCTAGAGCGAATGATATGAACGAGGTTGAACTATATCGAGCTCTTTATCCTGACAGCATCGATCGGGACTAACCTTTTCCAAGGGGATATCGCATTCCTTGATTTGCCCGTTTCTCGAGCGGAGAAAGTATTTCTCCTACAAAAGATAACGCCTGTTTCACTCACAAAGCTGGAGAAGCTGCCACTAATGGTTTCTGGAAACTTCGCATGTTTCCTAGCTCTCTCACAGGAGTAGCCTTTACGTGGTATGTGAACCTTCCTTCAAATTCGATGAGAAACTGGGAAGAGATGCAAGTGTAATTCACGTTGGCATTCGTTCAAGCAGACCCAGTTTTGACATTGCAGGACCTCACTCAAATGAAGCAGCAACCTAGGGAACCGGGGGCAGTCTTCCTTAGAAGACTTCGAAAGGCAAGGCTGAGATGTAAAACTTCTGCATCTGAAGCCGAGCTCATAGCCATAGCTCAAGATTATCTTCTTCTCCGGCTTAGGAAAAAACTATCGGGAGAAGTGTTCAGGGATTAAAATGAGTTAGCCAGAAGGGCTATCTGATATGAGAGCATCCTCAGAGAGAAAACTCAGGCGAAAGGGAGTCTGACTACAACACCCTTGGTGACCTACCAAGCGGAACCAGTTGTAGATGCTGACATATCAGAGTATGTAGTGGGGCAAACCCTGACTTGCGACGAATTGACTAAGAAAAATTTTCGAGTCAAAGCCTCTCCAAAGACATAGGAGGAAAGGAAGTACTCCTTCGATGAGGCCAAGGCCGATGAAATCTTCGAATTCATGCTTCAAAACGGGTGAATTCAACTGAAAACGGGCCATCGACTCCCTCACACTGACAGAGAAAAGTCTAGAAACTTCTGTAAGTGGCACGGGCCGTTTAGCCACACCACTAGGGATTGCATCACGTTTAGGAGCTTGGTGCAATACCTAATGTAGTCTAAGGAGTTACGCTTTCCCGACTCAGGGGACCAGGCGTTGACAGAGTCACACCCTTTCGATGACCTAGTTGAAAGAAACGCCTTCGATGTCAACTGCCTAATTGTCTTGCCGTTTTTGATACAGGGAGATCGAGATTAGTCGATCGAAATTGGCGAAACAATCATCGCCAACGTGTTGTTCAAGGGAAACACTTTAGTGCCCTGCTAATCTCAAGAACATACGACATGATAATTGTCGCTGGCACATGGATGCTTCATACACCACTGATTAGTGCCTTACTTTTAAGAAGTAGATGCTGGCACATGGATGCTTCGCCTTGAGGAGATGGCTATGGGAATCAACAGTGGCCCAAGGGTGCATCAACGCCCGGAGAGACATCAATAGTGAAAAGCCACCCCACCAACTGGAGTAAAGGAACTCTACACACCTGGAGAACTTCTGAGACAGGAAACTGTGGGTGAAGGTGAAGAAACCCAAAAGGAGCCTCGCACCAAGAGACTCCCCATGCGACGTGTCATTGATCGCCTCGGACCCCAACAGGCGGAAAAGCATAAACAACAACAGTCCAATACTCCATATCGCCCCGAGGCGACAAAGATGCTATGAGAGAAGGGACTTCGTTAACCCAATTTTTAACAGCTGACATGCTTTGTTACAGGTGCAAACCAATAGCAACGCATAAGGTACTTATCACTTAGATGTGCCAACTCTGCTGTAACTAGTACTTCATGCCGCTGGCCAGCACGGCGTCCAAAGGGAAAATCAAAGTGGAGATGGTCGACCCTCCATCAGGTAACTCACTCGACTCTAAGTCAACCTACCTTCCGGATCCTCCTCTTGTGGAGAGCTTTCGAAGGGGTTATGACTCACATAAGAGTGAGTTTGTTCAGGTGGATAATGCCGACAACCTCTTAAACCCTCACGCTGCATCAACGTTCCTGTCATCCCAGCTACAGATACATGGCAGAAGGTAGGTACGAGAGAACAATCCCAGTACCTATTGAGAGAACCAAAAGGCAAAGAGAGAGAAGAGCGCGATGCGCCGTGGAAAAACGCGCCAAACTGGCAGCCTCTGATACTCAAAAGACTAAGGAATCGAGTGAAAGCGACCTTACATCCAATACGCTGAACGACTACAACTTAGTCCAGTCTGAGACTCAACCCGAGGTAAATGGGACTAGTTGCAACGCCTTCATGCTACCAACTGAGCTTGCTAAGAAAGAGAACAGGCAGACAGAAGGTAGTCCGTTGTTGCCCTTGAGTTACAATACCGTTACTGAAATACCACGGAACTTCCCGAGTGGATGGCTAAAAGTGTAACGACTAGCCTTTTTCTAGATTTACAAATGTAAGGGTGATTGTATATAATGACTGAATATGTAATGAGGATGAATGTGTGTGCAAAAGAAGGGAATATAGTGTATGCGTATACGGGGGCATAGGGGACCAAGGGGTTGCCCTTACCCCTTGTCAACGAACATGTGGACAGAAAGTTAGGTGTGGCCACACGAATTTTCGATGTGACCACACGAGAAGGACACATGCAAACAGAAAGTTCAGTGTGGCCACACAAGAAGCAAAGCTAACAGGCGAAGCGAAGCTGACAGGCGAAGGGGAACTCGAACAGAAAGGTTGGTGTGGCCACACGGAGATTCGGTGTTGCCACACGAAGGGAGTATGCTTAGACAGAAAGATCCGTGTAGCCACATGAGATTTTGGTGTGGCTACACGAAAGAAGATGTCTTCAACAAAGCAAGGGGCAACTCGCGTTGACCACATGGTAAGCAATTACGGTCGTCTTCTTATTGGACCTAAGCTTAGTCCAATGATAGTTAAGAGTCTTAAACCTTATCAATTAAGTTACTATGGTGGGTTTAAAGGTATGATTAGGGGACACTAAGCACAATTCTACTTAAAGGAGAAGTAGGAGGTGGCGCAAGGGAAGAAAAAAGAAAAAGGAGGGAGAAGGGAGATGATGGACTCCGATTCTCAATCTAGTTCGTGGGAAAAGGGAGAAGAGGAGGAGAAGGAGAAGAAAACTGGAGAGGAAGAAGAGGAAGAAAGGAAATAAGAGAAACAGGAATCTGGCAAAGCAAGCCACGAACGGGAGGGCGTAGAAGGGGTAGAGAGGTACGACCCCTTTCCTTTCTCTTACTCTTCATGTTTTGGTTATTCTCACCTTTAGTCTTGAGATGTTCCTGTGTGTATAATGCTGGTTGTGGCGAAGATAGATAACGATATTTGAGAAGAGAGCGCTTGAAGGCCACCCATAAAGGCAGGCTTGGTGAAGGAATATTATAGCTGTGAGTAATAACTTAGATGAAAGAATATGTTTGGTGTAGAGGTTGGGAAAGGATGAAAATTGTATGGATAGAAATGGAACCGGATGAAGGGATCCGAAGTGAAAAGTGGTCGAAAGGAGCCAAGGGGATGGATAAGAGGATCCGTGCCACAAATGACGGGTGAGAGGACCCAGATTGTATATGCCGCCGAATGAGAGGATCCGAGTGCTGTGTAATTAATAAAGAAAAGTCGGATGAGAGGATCCGCATCTACGAGGGAGGGGTGAAAGGACCCGGAACCTCTTCGCCGGAATGGGAGGATTCCGAGCCATTAATACGTGTTACGAGGGACTGTTGAGAGGATCCGAAAACTCTTCGCCAGAATAGGAGGATTTCGAGCCACTGATATGTGTACGGCTGAAATTAAGAATCTCATCAAGTATGTGGGAGAATAATGCTCAATCCGGAAGCAAAAAAGGTTACGTTGAGATGATATGTAAGAGAGCAAAAGTGGCTTTTATAAATAGTTATGTATAGAGTCAAGTGGGATGTGTTTGGGGTAATCGTATTTAGTTTTTCTAATTGTTCTACTGTGTTTTGTATGTTCCCTTCCAGGTTTTGTAACCAGAGGATTATGGGGTATTTAAATAAGAAATTTCAGAGTGTAACATGAAGATATTATTTTGTAAAAACTTCTAGAATAATATATTTATTTTCAAATGTTAAGGTATAAACTTATCATTTTTATAATTTAATATACCTTTGGCCCTTTCAGAAAGAGCCTATTGTATCACTCCGGAAACACATTTCCCGCTCCACATTCAGGCGACGTTTAATAACGTGGCAATGTGCTATGTTTGTATTGATAACGGAGCAACAATTAATGTGCTTCCTCTTGAAGAGTAAAAGCGCTTGGAGACGACATAATTGAACTGGGGAGGACTGGCATAACTTTCAGTAGGTTTAATAGGACTACCTCCGCATGCCTTGGCGTGATGTCCGTCCGACTCCACGTTGGCACCCATAAAAAGAAGGCGGCTTTTTTTGTCATTGACATAAAGCCTTCTTTTAGTGCCCTACTCGGAAGAGATTGGTTACACAAGGCCGGTGCTATACCATCCACTCTTCACCAAGAACGTCTATTGTGGGGAAATCACGGTTTATAGGTTATCATGGGAGAGGTGAGCAAGAATACTAACATGTCCTATGTATGTGCAGGGGCACTAAAGCAAGTCAAAGACATGACACTAAGGCAAAGGCATGCACTGGGGGACCCAAATGTCGAACCTTTGGGTGAAACGGGCTATGAATTTCTGGTGTCATACGATGGATCGCCCTTGGCAGCACCACAACAGCCAATTGTTCCAATCGGATGGGGCGATGAACTACAGCCCGAAGCCGATCAAGACCTAACCCCGCTTGAGAAGATATGCGCGAAGCCAGGTTACAAGGTGACAACGGCACTCACCAGACGCGGACAGATTTGGAGCCCAATAGACTTCTCGATCCGCCTTCGTCCAATGGAGACTGAACATTCAATCCGATATTGGACGTCCTAGAAAGACTAGGAAGCTTTAGGGCGTCCAGAATAAATGAAGCACGATATAATGTTTTCCCTGGGCATGCCAAGACATGCCAAATATTTATTCAATGAATAAAGAAGTCCATAATACTTATGTTCTACCATGTGATCCGTTAAACGAAATCCACTTGGGAACCACTGAAACACCACGTGGCCCCTATCTCAGCTCGCTACTTAGTGAAACTAAGGCAAGAGATGTTAGCAAAGTCCTTCGCACTTACAAAGATTGTTTCGTCGGGGATTACACAGAGATGCCTAGCCTTGACCGAAACTTGGTCGATCATTGACTCCCGACGTCCAAGAACTTTAAGCTCGTGAAACAAACTCCAAGGAGGATGCCACCGGAAGTAGCCCAGATGGTCTATGATGAAATCAAGAAGTTGTTCAAATCCGGTTATATAAGAACGGCTAAGTACGTGGACTGGATCTGTAGCATAGTTCCTGTCGTTAAAAAGAACGGCAAGATTAGGTATGCATAGATTTCCGTGAATTAAACGAAGCGACACCTAATGACGAATACCCAATGCCCATTCCCGACGACCTTACAGACAAATCGGCAGGACATGAGTTAATGCCCTTCATGGACGAACATTCCGGATACAACCAAATCTTCATCGCCGAAGAGGACGTGCATAAGACAACATTCATATGTCCTATAGGGATATTCGAATGGGTTGTCACGCTCTCTGAATTGAAGAATACCAGAGCCACCTACTAGAAAACGATGAACCTCATCTTTGGCCCCTTGATAGGGAAGATAGTGGAAGTCTACATCGATGACGTGGTGGTAAAGTCCAAGCAAAGTTAGGATCATCACGTTCATCTAAGCAAAGCATTCAAAAAGATGTGAACGCATAACCTAAAGCTCCCCTTAAAAGGAGCAGTGTCTTGGACTACTAGTACACTAACGAGGAATTGAAGTTGACCCTCTTAAAACTCTGCTATTCGAAACCTACCTTCCCCAGAGCAAGAAGGAACTTGAATCCTTTCTTGGAAGGGTCAACTATATACGTCGTTTCATAGGCAACGTGGCATCTAAAACCAATGTCTTCTCAACAATCCTGAAAGGAAATGAGAAGGGGCAGATAACCTAGACATCACAACATGAGCTAGATTTCATGGAAATAAAGAACTATCTGATGAACCCTCTTGTACTAGCGCCACCAGACACAAAGGCGCCATACATCCTTTACGTGGCTGCGTCGCAGTCTGGTATCGGGTCCATGCTGGCACAGGAGCAAGGCGGGGTTGAAAGAGCTGTTTATTACCTGTCTTGACTCCTCACAGAGACAGAGCAGCGGTACACCCCAATTGAGAAGATATGCATAGTTGTTCATTACTTAGTAATTAAACTCAGACATTACATAGGATTCAACGATAAATATGTCGTCTCTAAGACACCTGTGACTAAGGTATTCTTCGACAACCCCCTACTTATGGGAAGGATTAGCAAATGGTGTTTAATGGTCTATGCCTACAATCTATACCACAAGTTGCATACTTCAGTTAAAGGCTATGCCTTAGCTGAATTCATTAGCCACTATGGTGATGGCAACATATACTCTTCATACGAGGAAGATAACCCACATGGACACTGGTCCATTTGGTTTGATAGGTCCTCCAATAGATTCGAAATTGGTTTAGGGGTCTTCATCAAGACACCCTGGCATGTCGAAACCAGGTTGGCTTGTTGCCTCGACGACAAAGTAACCAACAACGTAGTAGAGTACGAAGCCTTGATTCTAGCTTTACAGCTCGCCCTAGACTGGAAACTGGAAAGCGTAAAGATATGCGGTGATTCTCAGTTGATAATCCAGCAACTCTTAAACCAAAGTGAATGCCATGCGCCTTAACTGGGCCGATATCTACGCAGATCGAAAAAACTCTTCGCGGAAATAGGTGCGACCAAGAATATACGCATGAAAAGAGAAGACAATCAAGAGGCCAACCATCTAGTACAACTGGCTTCTGGATCGATAAATAACTTAGATTCATACGAGGATAGCACAACCTTGTTCATAAGCAAACGTCCAGAATTTCACGATGATAATGGAGAGAAGGACAAAGAGGTCCACACGGCTGATCTATTCGAACAGAAAGAGGACTGACGAGGGCCAATACGATAATTCCTCAAAAATCCTAATGCAAAAGTCGAAAGGAGAATTTGAGTGATTGTTAGGCACTACGTACTCCTCGACAAAATCCTCTATAGGAAAACCAATGAAGATGTCATGTTAAGGTGCATCGACTTAGACGAAGCCATCCCAATGATGATGGAAATACATGTGGGGCTGCGTAGAGCTCATCAAGTAGGGATCAAGATGAGTTGGTCGATCAAATGACACGAGTTCTATTGGCCATCAATGGTCAAGAATTGCATTGAAATGGCTCGAGCTTGTCAGGCTTGCCAACGATGCGGACCGGTGAAACACACCCCTGCCACGGACATGAATGCCATAGTAAAACCATGGCCTTTCAGGACATGGGCACTAGACATCATAGGGGAAATTTATCCCTACTCAAGCAGGGGAAATGCTTATCTACTCGTCGCCACATACTACTTCACCAAATGGGTTGAGGCGATGGCTTACAAGTCCATCAATTAAAAGGACGAAATTGGATTCATCTAGAACACCATCATCTACCGATACGGGATTCCTCAAAGTATCGTGGTGGACAATACAAAGGTGTTCAACGGTGAACGTATGGACAAGTTTGCGGAAGGCTTTGGGTTTAAGAGATTCAACTCATCCTCGTATTACGCCCAGTCAAACGGGAAAGCAGAGACTTCTAACAAACTCTAAGGAAAACTGGTGAAACCCGGGAAGTACAGAATAGTCCATAGGTAAACAATCGACAGAGGGCATCCGCTGGGCATCTAGGGAAGCTTGCTGGGTTAGTCTGCTTGGTAGAGCCCGCAGTAAATCAAACTCAACAGGAAGGGGGCAAAGGCCAGAGCTTCCGACCTGTCTATGGGCAGCGTCGACAAGGCTAGTGGCCACCCCAACCATGAAACGACTAGGACACTTTCCCTGGTTGCAGAAGATGTACTTGGATAACCACTCTAAGTAGAACTCAAACTACTCCTAGGATCCCCACTTTGCATCAGGCAGAGACAGGTGTCGCTTGATCACCGCGCCGATGCATTCTGAAGGGTTAAACTTCAGGACGGTGCGCTCGTGGTCAAATCGAAGGAAGGCTCTAAAAAGATGACAGTCGGCCAAGAAACAGAGATCCTCCAAGGTGATCGACATTGGTCCTCTGGGAGGTAGAAATATTTGACAATAGGATTTTAGAACAACATGAACCCGATACACACCGACAAATTGGGCTCGATCGAAGAGCGCGAGATGTTGATTATGAGCTTCATCCCAATCGCATCCCACGCATCATGCTTCTTGGTCATCCACTTGGAAACCTAAAGGCCATGTGCCTCACTCCTTGGAGATGGAAAGCAACAGAGGTTCGCTTGTACCGACAGACTCCATCCCGACGGCATGAAATCGCCATGGCTGAAGATGGCAGACAACTTACTGGTAAAAATGAACGACCTTTCCACGTCAGAGAGAAGTTGGGACTTGGCCTCAGGAACGAATGGACCCAGCGTTTATTGCCCTGATATCGGAGCGCTAAAGTCCAATTCCGCTTCGTGACAAAGAAAGATGTGAAACTTCAAGGTTTCCGTGTATACCCGTCGGAAAACAGCTTCATCACCCTTTGTGTTGACTAGGGGAGTCAAGTTTGCTGGGGATGAAGCACCAGAAGCCATGAAAGTCGAAAGGAAACTAGGGTTTCTAAAAAACAGGGAGGAGGAAGAACAATTTCTGATTGTATGAGCGGGAAACCTCAACACCTGCCAGGCTTTATGGTCCAGAAACCAACAAGACGGCTAAGGCCCAAAAGGAGTGTCGCTTCGCTTAAAAACTAACGATGGGACAAAATCGAGGTGGACAGGCGAAGAGACTTAATACGTACATTGATTTTCATTCAAAATCGTGGTTCATTACATGGGTTTGTCGAGAGATAAATGTACGAAAGAAAATATAAATGACTAGGTAGATGGTGTTTCTTCTTCTTGACGAAATGCTTTCTATTGAAAACCCCTTGAGCTATACGAGTTACACAAGGGTTTATCCATAGAGAACGAACATGGTTACCCACAGCACCCGGCTCGTTCCCTCAGACGAAGACGATCCTTGGCTGCAATCGATAACTTCACCTCATTATGCAAGCATAGCTGCAGTGTGAATCTTCTGATCCGGAAGATCTTGATCCTCGCGTCTGATTCTGAGTCATACCTTCCAATGGCCATGAGGTTGGGAAATTGAGCCTTGGACAAGCAGCTTCACTCGCATTGTCCTTAGGCCGAAAGGGGGGGTGCAGCAACCTCCGAACAACAAAGATCAATCCAATTAGGATGTAACCCGAGGCTAAAGACTAACCCACCGAGGCTTCGCTCAGGCCCTCTGCCCTTCTAGACAGGCTCATTGTTAACGAAGGTGGAAACTTTGGAGAGCAAGACACCACTGGCGTAAGGTGGTGGACATAAGCTCTCAAGCAAGCTAAGGTGATAAACATAGGTCCTAGGTAGGAAACAGAAAGATGAAGACCTCATAACCTTATTATTTTCAAAAGTGATGGTTTATGATTGGGAAGTTGATCCAGGCATCGCTATTTATAGCGGGGTTATGAGGAATATAAGATCTCTTACATGAGATATTATGGTAGAAAACTCGGGATTTCGACAGACGTCCCGAAAATCTCAACCGATACGCTTCGGGGATATTAATGGTTGGGGATTAATGCTCGCCTGCACACGTTGTGCAGGAAAATGATTACTTGATCTTTTTCAAGGAGACGGATAATAGTCCTTGACTCCATCTGCTTGGAAGGGGCTTATATATTTAGCAACGGAAATTATGGGCCACATATCTCGATGCTATATGTTGATCAACGGTCCAGAATGTAAGCCCAAAGTACGTGAAGCCCAGTAAGGTGGTAGCTGTGGAAACACATCAGGCGAAGGCTCGCAGGCGAAACAGTTACCAAGCGATGGGGCTACCAGGCGATGAAGGTCGACAAGGCGGTCAAGCGACAGTCAACCGGATGAGCGAGAAAACTCAGCGGCGAATGCTAGTAGGCGATCCGATCAATCAATGGTTGTCATGGGAAGATTTCGAACGATCTCAAGACATGGAAGGAAATTATTTCTAAGACTGCTCAAATGGAAAGGAGATATTACATAAAAACAGGGAACAAGCGCGCGTAATATATATATATATAATATTTCCTTTTCGTATATACATAGGTCTAGCTTAGTATAAATAGTTGTTCTTAAGCATTGTACACGGACACTTCTCTACAGGCGGACATATAGTCTTTTTATCTTCAAGCATTCAGGCGTTCAAGCATTCCAACGTTCTGGCGATCTTGTGCTCATGCGTTCTTGTTTCCGTCAAAAGGCATTGTCGATGGCATTCGTAAGTGTTTCTTCTTAAGGGTGTCGTTCCATTGTTTCCCCTCTCTTTCTTCATTCATATGGTGACCGCACATTTCGACAAACCTCCGAGAACTAGTTTTCGACGTGTTTGGAGCCGACTTGTCCAGCGGCCACTTCCGGAGTGAACAATAACTGCAATCACATCCCACCGTCCAGAGCTTTTGTTGTTATAAGTTTCCTTTATTTTTCCTGTTGTTTCATTATGTCCGTAAGTACTTATGTAAAACTCAATTATTTAATATAATTTGACTATTATTTCTCTTGTTCTTGTTTAATTACCGTACAACGATCACAAACGAATCCCATCATCGAAAAAATTCGATAGAGAAATAAAATTTTACATCAACATTAATGGCTGCTGTGCTGAAATGGGGGTGGCAATCCATGCATGTTCCCGATATTACGTGATAAGGAAAAGTGCGGGGGCGACCTGGGACACGCATACGTGCAGAACTCCCCCATCTATCTCCAAAACCCCCCCGCCAAATGCTATTACCTCCTCATGGAAACCCTTTTAATCGTAAAAGAAAAAGAAGAAGAAGAAAATAGTTGAAGAAGAGTATCGCATTCATGTGTGTCGGATGACAACCAATTTCTTCTCCTCAGGCCCGGGGGGACACAAAACAGCAAAGACTGCTCCCACCACCACCACCCATGTGCCTTTTTGCCGCCCCCCCCCCCCCCGTATTTATTCATTAAAAATAAATAAAAACAACATATAGTATTTAGTAATACGCGTATCTTATGGCAACAACATTTCAAACGTTGGCATAAGGCACCTACCTATATTATCGGCTATACATTATCTTAATAATAACTAATTATTTAAAAGAAAAAACACAACATTGAATGTCCACGTAAATACGTGTTTGGATTATGGAGTAACACGTGCCTAAGGTTTTGTTTCATCTGGGATGTTGCGGGGAGGTTGGGTGAACCCATAAATTAAATGCCACCTCTCCCCTCTCCTCCTCATTCATTGATTCAATGATAGATAGACAGCCCTCCCAGCATTAAATTTACCCCCAAAAAGAAATCTTTATAATAATAATAATAATAATAATGTTGAAGAAAAATAGAAGTGTTCCAAAACCTTACCTTACCACATTATGGACAACCCCCCCCAACTTCGTCCCAAAACCCCCTAAATTATGCACGCTATATATTGCATCGAAAAGGGAACCAAAGGTTTTATTTTCGTCTGGCGGAAAAAGGAAAATGGCAACAAAGCCAGGGTTCCTCACAGCTTGGCCATGGTCTCCCCTCGGAAACTTTAAGGTACTCAAATCTCCCATTCCCATTCCAAAGATTATAACCCATTCCTTCCTTCAACCCTCCACTCGCATTATCCCGTTTGCTTGATTTACAGTACCTGATCTTAGCGCCGTGGGCTGCTCAAGGGACATGGCAGTTCCTGACCAAGGCCGATGGCGAGAGGGACCTCGGTCTGTTCCTCGTGTTCCCGTTCCTCTTGCTCCGTGTCCTTCACAACTTGGTCTGGATTTCGTTCTCCCGTTACCGGACTGCCAAGGGGAACAACCTGATCGTCGACCGGGGAATCGAGTTCGACCAAGTCGATCGCGAGAGTAACTGGTGGGTGTCTGTCCTCCTCCTTCCTCTGTTAGTATATAATATTGTGAACTGATGACCCGGTGCGGAGCTGGCGTGGTGCTTTTTTTTTTTTTGTCATACCCCAACCCCAGGGACGACCAGATCTTGCTGAACGGCGTGCTTTTCTACGTCGGACTCAAGACCATCCCTAGCGCCCAGCATCTCCCCTTCTGGAGGACCGACGGGGTGATCATCACCTTACTCCTCCATACCTTCGTGGTGGAGTTCCTGTACTACTGGCTGCACCGGGCATTGCACCACCACTTCCTTTACTCCCGCTACCACTCGCACCACCACTCCTCCATCGTCACCGAGCCCATTACATGTAAGTCCCTGGTTGTCCGGCAATTTGTTAGAAGTATGTCCTCGTCGGCCTAAGTTTTTTCCTTGTTTCCGTGCAACAGCCGTGATCCATCCGTTCGCTGAGCACCTGTCGTACTTCTTCCTGTTTGCAATCCCCCAGCTGTCCACATTGGTGACTGGGACGGGCTCCGTCATGGCGATAGCAGGGTATGTCTCGTACATCGACCTCATGAACAACATGGGTCACTGTAACTTCGAGCTCGTCCCGAGGTGGCTCTTCGCCCTGTTCCCGCCGCTCAAGTACCTTATGTACACCCCATCGTGAGTATATTATTCTGATACAACCTTTATTTTTCGTCTGACTACCACAACCACCACAGAATTAGAGCCGGTCCCATATTTAATCTCACACCTAATACACACACTCTGCCCGACCCCTGTTCTCCCATCTCGAGATCGCGGGACATGCCGATTATGGGTTACGGAACAGCTGGATCTGCATGATCCGACAAAGCAAGAATCATACAGTAATTAACTGCTAATGGTTTGCTAATCCGATAGCTATTACAACAGGTTCCACTCGCTGCACCACACACAGTTCCGGACCAACTACAGCCTGTTCATGCCCGTCTATGACTACATCTACGGGACCGCGGACGTATCCTCTGACAAGCTCTACGAGCAATCCCTTGAGAAGGAAGAGGACTTCCCGGACGTCGTACATTTGACCCACCTCACAACACCAGAATCCATCTACCACCTCCGGCTCGGATTGTCCTCCCAGGCATCTCAACCATACTCGACCAGCCCATACCTATGGTTTATGTGGCCCTTGACAATGGGGTCTGTCCTGTTGACATGGTTTTGCGGTCCATCGTTTGTCCTGGAGAAGAATACGTTCAAGAAGCTTCGTCTGCAGTCATGGGTAGTCCCCCGATTCAACGTACAGGTAAGAGTGGTAGGACTGCGAATTCACACCAATTCCGTAAGATTCAATCGCTGAGTATGATTTCTTTTGCTTAGTATTTAATGGAGTGGAGAAGGGGAGCCATCAATGGGATTATTGAAGAAGCGATCCTGGCGGCAGAGAGGAAGGGAGTGAAGGTCCTAAGCCTGGGTCTGCATAATCAGGCAAGTTACTTTCGTCCTGTAACTGATCGATTTCAACGGGAAATGCTCATGAATCCGAGTTGTATCTCGAAAATTTGATCGAGGGTGTGATTTTTTTAGGGGGAGGAGCTGAACAGGAATGGCGAGCTGTATCTCGAGAGGCATGATCATAAGCTGAAGGTTAAACTGGTGGACGGTAGCAGCCTGGCGGTGGCTGTAGTGTTACAGACGGTTCCAAAGGGGACCACCCAAGTGCTCATCCGAGGGAAGATCAATAAGGTTGCCCTTGCGGTCGCCAGTTCATTGTGTGAGCAAGGGATCCAGGTACTCAAGTGTTACTGCTTTTGGTTGCTTTATGCGCCATGAGGACTGGAGGACATAATCATATGAAGAACTTCTCGGTTTTGAATTGTAGGTGGCCGTGGCTAGCAGCTCGGACTACAAGAAGCTAAAGAGAAGACTCTGCGAGGAGCATTATGCGAGCAACTGCATCCTTTCAAAGGCATTCTCTCAGAAGGTGATTGTTGTCGGAAGAAGGGAGAGAATTTTTAGGCTAACACGATCCTGACTGATTCCTCGACTTGGTATGGCAGGTATGGTTGGTCGGAGATGGGTTGACCGAGGAAGATCAATCGAAGGCAAGGGACGGGACTCTCTTTATACCCTTTTCCCAGTTCCCACCAAAGCACATGCGCAAGGACTGTGTCTACCACACGACCCCTGCCATGATGGTTCCGTCGTCTCTGAAAAACGTGGACTCTTGCGAGGTAATCGACGACTCCTTTGTCCAGTCCATTCGTTCGATCTGCAGATACTCGATTTGTGATTCACGGGATCCCTTTTCTTGCTTGTTTGTCATGGCGAAAAGAATTGGCTGCCAAGGAGGGTGATGAGCGTGTGGAGGGTCGCAGGGATAGTGCACGCCCTCGAAGGGTGGGGCGTCAACGAATGCGGGAACACGACGGTCTTCAACGTCCACAAAACATGGGAGGCCGCTCTCCTACACGGTTTCCGTCCTCTCCCTGTCGCTCTTCCAACCACTTAGTTTCTCGATTATGCTCGCCGCGGCCGCTTCCTCTCCAATGTCTCGACAAACGCTGGTTCTTCTGTTCCACCGTATATTTACTACATATTCAACGACCCAAGAAACAAAGGACCAAATTTCAACTCAAAACTGCTGCACTCCTTATTCATCTCATCTCCTTATATTAATTTATAAAGAATATTCATGCGTGGCTTTAACTTTTAAGGTAGAGATTATTTATCTAATTTTAATTTTAAGCACGGATATATTAAAAGGCAGAAAATGTGGTAGGGAGTTTGGTTAGCTCATAAATGTTCGTTTGATGCACCAATTTTGCTCAATAAAAATAAAGAAATCGATTCTAATTACCGATACAAGGATGGTGGTCGCTTCGCCTACACCTCAATCAACGTCGCTTACCGGAGGGCTCAACCTGCTTATTATCGAGTAAGCAAGGTGACGAGAGGAACACCGAGCGATACGATTATGAGGCGATAAACAAACAAGAAACCCTGACGGTTAGTTCTACTACCTTGATAGACCAGCTTTTTAGATCTTATCGGGAGGAGGGCTCAAAAGAATTTCCTCCTTTTGTTGTCATGAGAAGGACACAGGCGGGGGAGGATATTCGACCCCAAATGAATAAAAATAAATTCAATCGTTACAATTACGATTGCGCAAAGCCCCCCCACCCTCGCATAATGTGATATTGACGCAATTCTATTCTTCTTTTAAAACCCCCCAAACACAACACAACAACTTTACGCTAACTCCTCTTTTTCTTTTTCTTTTTTCTTTTAAAAATCAGGTTATTCAATGAAATAATTATATAAATTCAATTTAAAGAGAAAATTCCTGCATTCGCAAAGCAAAGCGTGTCGCTCGACTCGATTCGTAATTTCAGATCTCCCCTGCAGTTTCCCTCCCTTTTGTTTCCCGTCTCTCCTCCCAGGTAAACTCTTCCTCGGATCTTGTCCTTAAATTTCCCATCCTCCCTCCAAGTTTTGATCTTTCGTCCGAAATCCAGTTCTGGGTTCCCCGGGTCGTTGTCGTTTCTTTCTGGGTTTGTTCTCGTTTCACCTGGGTCCCGTGTTCTTCGGATCAAGATCGCGGATTTGTGGATCCCGGCATCTTTTCCCTCGTTTTTTGATTTTTTTTTCTCTCCTGCGTTTTGGTACGTGTATGTGCAGTACGTCTTTCTTTGATTGACCGAGGTTGAGGTCCGCTTGTTATGACGTGGTGTATTTCGGTTGTGGATACCGGATTCTGTTGTTTTGGGGGTGAAATCGGGCGAAGTTGTTCACGATCCGGATGGAAGTGGTTTTGCTTGCTCGTGTGGGATACTTTAAGACTTAGATCGGGGAGCGGATCTGTTTTATATTGTACTTGATGCCTATGTTTTTGTAGACTCGACGAGAGTATGGTACCAATGCTTGGGATTCGTTCATCTCGGCTTCTTGTGGTGTTGAGGTGTCCACATGTTGTTTTAGTATTATCAAGCCTTTGATTTTCTGAACCTTTTCCTTGGTTCCCCTTTCAGATCTGTGGTTAAAACACCAGTTAGCTGGATCTAATGGGAAGTGTGAAAGAAATTACTATTGAGGTAAGGGTTTGGTTTCCTTCCTATCTTTGACAACTCATTCTAGAAGAAAGAATTACAATATGCTGGGGTAATAAACTTTCGGAGGATAAAAACACTGATACAGCAATACTAGTTGATCGGAAATATTCTGCCCATGATATTATTTTATGGGTTTGAGCATATTCTTCCGACATCCAGGTTGATGTAATCTGGTCTTGCAACTGCAGGATGTGAACGTCAGCAGTGCTAATCAGCAGCCTAAAGTTGTATTTGTGCTAGGTGAGGATAGGATCTAGCCGATTCTTTCTACTAACTTTGGGTTTTTCCAATTATGACTGCAAGTTTTCAGGATATGGAAAACATTCAATGAAATATTCTGCTAACGTTTAACCTTCTAAGGGTCCTTTTCTTATTAGAGTTACCTTCAATCCGTAGGTGGACCTGGCAGTGGAAAGGGCACGCAATGTGCGAATATTGTCGAGCACTTTGGTTATACTCATCTGAGCGCCGGAGACCTCCTCCGAGCTGAGATCAAATCTGGTTCTGAAAATGGGTTTGTGAACCCTCCTTACTTCTCAAGTAGAATTAACTCAATAAAATGATTGAGATATATGGCCCTGTAAAAATTTGGGAACCTACTGCACGGGTTTCTCTCTATATCCTGCTTCCATTTTATCTTTTCTGTGATCCTACATTCCCTGTCCCAAGCATTTGCTTAAGTTCATTGTTGTGTGTTCTCTAGGGTAACGAGTTTTTGCATCTCACTTACAGGACCATGATTCAGAACATGATTAAAGAGGGAAAGATTGTTCCCTCCGAGGTAACAATCAAGCTCCTTCAGAAAGCAATGCAGGAAAGTGGCAACGACAAGTTCCTTATTGATGGTTTCCCTCGAAATGAAGAGAATCGTGCTGCATTTGAAGCTGTGGTGAGCTACGTGGCGAATTTCTCATTTAAATTACATTTAAAATTAAGTATATGCCAAAAGTGGTTACTATTTCTTGACCCTCTAGCCAAAGTACAAATGAAATCCATCTGAATTTGCTTATGCAGACCAAGATCACGCCAGAATTTGTCCTCTTCTTTGATTGCTCTGAGGAAGAGATGGAAAAGCGTCTTCTCGGGAGGAATCAGGTTAGTCATTCAATTTCACCATCGGTTTGACTGTCCTTGCCAATTTGTAGTATTATCTCATAATTTTAATCCTCTTTCTTGATGCCAATTAATGACTCAACGATTTAATTTTTTTAAGGGACGGGAGGATGACAACATTGAGACTATAAGAAAAAGGTTTAAGGTCTATCTGGAGTCCAGTCTCCCTGTCATTGAATACTACAATTCTAAGGGCAAAGTCAGAAAGGTAGGTCAAGAAAGACCACTCCCCCTTGTTTGCTGAATCAACATTCATCCACTTTCTACAGTGAAATATGCTAATCCTTTTCTCTTTTGTTATTAGATTGATGCAGCAAAGCCTATTGACGAGGTCTTTGAGGCAGTTAAAGTTGTGTTTACTTCGAAAGATGAAAAGGTAAGGCCAGGCCGTTTTGCTTCTGAAAAGGCAAGGCCAGGTCGTTTTTCTTGTGTTTTTCTGTAGGCATTGTATCAAATGCTGAAAAAAACTTGGTCATGTACTTATTAAACCCGAATCATCTTTACAACATAAGTGAAGGACTACATTTTGTATGTCCAATATATCTTCTTCCTAGCAGTTTCCTGGTTGTCCTATTTCAGATAAATTTAGATGTGGAGCCGCTGGTTCTGAGTACGTGCGCAGGAACAGGCTTGATGTCGTTAACTAAACCTTTTCCTTCTAACCTGAACATAGGCTGGAAATTTTAGTAAGGAAAGGTATTTGAGTTTGTTTTTAGGTCCTTATTAGGGGGCCTTAGATAACACTGAATGCACTTGGAAAGAACATTCATGGATAGGAGGCGACTCTGTCTCTCTTCTTGTTTCCAGATGGCCATTTTGTCGGACTTAAGATATAGGCAGTGAATCTCGGGAGATGTCTTTCTTGATGCGCATATGACACCTTGTTCTGATTTCTGATTAACTTTGCTACCTTTCAATGCGAAATGGAGAATAATCCAGGTCGGTATGTGCAGGCTGCCTAGATTGTTCTTCATATCAAGTTGCTTCATTCCCGGAATTTTTGTGTTGAGGTAAATTCAACCTACCCCCGGATTCTCTGCATTTTCCCAGATATACCGATTGCATGCCTCGCTCTAGTATGGGACTCCCAGAACAATTATCATACTCATGAAATTTCTTTGATCCTGTTTCTATCGCAGGCGGCGATGTTCCTGTACTGTTGATGGTGTCGCATCCCATCTGTGGGTGGATGCCTTCCCTTTTCTTATACTCATGAATACGTGGAACTAGTCCAAAATACAGCTACTACTATTACACATTATTTTGTAATCATACTCTGAACACGAAGCAATAAGATGAGCATAAAATTATTTGTTTAGTTCCTTGATTCGAATTTGATGCTTTCTTAGTATTGTTCGGCTCATTTATATACACTTCTCTGTCCTGGTTTGAATTCACTGTCGATGCCTTCTGTAAGAGCGGCCAATGCCAACTTGCGTTCCTTAAAAGGAACCCTAAGAATAAAACATATGGAATATGATGCCCAGGATGGAATAAAGTGGAGTGTGCGTTTTGTTGCTGAAAGCATCTTGCTTTTGCTGGCCTGAGGTTATTCTCTGGGAAGAATGACAGAGGTCCATTTACGGCGAAACTACAGATCACAAATATTTCTGTACCGACTGTTTTGAGTCGTGTTAGCTACCTAGCAGCATGCGGACTCCCCAGCTACTGAATTTGTATTCTGTTCTGCACACTATTGGTTCAACAGATAGATAGGAACATCCGTCCTGTTGTGTATAAACGAATAACTAGAATATCCCGGACTAGTAATCTCAGACAACCTGAAGTGATGATGGCAGGACCAGATATGGCTCATGGACCTAGGAGGATTAGGCTCATTACTAAGTAGTGACTTCCAACTACAACCATGCATTTACCTCTCCAAGCCTTTGGATGTCCTGATATTGTCATCAATGACCACTGTTTACCTCCCCAAGCACCACCATCACCATCTCCACCGTCTTCTCTGCAGCAATAACCCCACGACATTTTTCTCCAACAATTCCATTTCCTTGGAATCCACCAACCCCACAAAGGTTTGGCGACTGCCTCATCCAAATTGAGCAACGGGTTAGTCAGTCCTGTGTGGTAGTCTCTCTTTCAGGTCTTGTAAGCCGGTATGCTTAGTTCTGGTTTTCAGTGCTTCAGGTATTCTCTTAAATCAGTTGCTCCTCTTGAAGCAATACTGTTTGACATTGATGGAACCCTCTGCGACTCCGATCCTCTCCACTATCACCCCATTGTCACCCTGTTGAATTCCCTGTGACCTGAAATTGTTAAACCCTTACTTTTCCACAACCAAAAGGGCCTCATCAACCTCAATGTAGATGTCCGACTTACTGTTGTCCAAGCTTAGATGAGCCCCCTGATGAACTTTCTTAACAAACTCGCCCAATATGAATCTTAGCAGGAGCGAATCTAGAGTACACCGGCACTATGCCCATATCCACCTTCAATTTGGGACAGATCATACCACTTACTATTCCTATAAAGCTGAAACTGCCTACGAAAGTTCCTGCACTTATCAATAGTGTGTGTCTGAGTCTAAGTGCCACCGACATGAGTTCCTCTTAACTTCTTGAATAAGGCAGTTAAGTACTTTCTTATCAATCGGCCGCTGGAAGAGATTGTTAGCGATCATGGTTTCTCCAAACACCTTCGCTCCCTGTAATCCAAGCACGACTAATGTCAATATAATGTGCTATAACATCATCAAGATCATCACGCTTAACACCTTTATCATTTTGTCGCATGGAATCCAAAATCAAACATGTGTATCACAGATTCATCCGCAAAGGGTTTATCATGTACAATGCTTGACTCATTAACTTCAGCATATCGTAAGTCTTCGATTAAACTCATAAAATGTATACATTCTTGAGTTGTTGCGTGAAGGTTTCATGTCATTTACGTTATTTCTTTCTTTTCTTCTTTTCACTTTGAGGAACTTTATCCCCTGGCTCAAGACTATTCAATCTCTTTGATCGAGCTAATAAAATGTTTTCTCCGTCTGCTCGAGGTCAAAAGAGAATTTTCTTTCCTTACTTAATTTTTGAGAAAATCGAGCTTTGGTATTTTCCTTTACTAATGGTTCATAGACTGTTGGCTCCCCTTTAATAAATTATCTTACATCGACTTCCACCTGAGAAGGTTCTACTTGGTAATTTCTAATACAATCCGATTCTTCGAGAAGAAGATGATGGGTAAATTCATTAGTTATATGAATTCATTAGCAGAGAGTTCAATAGTTTGATGGGTAAATTGAGCTATGTGCTCAACATGAATCAATTCTTTTCATCTCCTTTAGAGAAATGAGTAAAGGCATGGACTCTGTACCCTATAGGAATTTTCTATCTCACGATCTATGAATTTGGGAATGAGACAAATATAAATATATGTCGTCCCTTGTAGAGGCTCCCGAGACCATTTTTCTATCATTTGAGTAATTTAATATCTCGTCCCTTGTAGAGGCTCCCGAGACTGACATGACAGTCTGTGTTGCCTCAGCATTCCATCTGCATTGAATTTGGGTCACATATGAAAGCTTTCCGAATCTCTACGCCTAGGTGGGGAGCATAGAGAAGATGTGATTCATGCCCTAATTCTTCCTCGGTATTTCCCGTAAACGTAGGGTTTTGCTACTTGATGAAACTTGAGAAGGAGATGGCCTCAAGGTCCCTTAGTTAGGTGGAATATTAACCTCGGATTATTTTTGAGTCAAACACGGAAAACTCATTATGAGGCATTTGCTCTTGGAATGTAACCTTTTGTTTTCAAGCTCTTCGAACATTGCCCAATAAAGCCCTATCTCTAGGTGAATTATCTCCATTATCAAGCTTACTAGCAATTTCTCATATCCACATAAGTAGTTCACTCATAACTCGTTGAATTTCAGATATGTCTTTCCTTGTATTGTTTCCATTTTGCCTTATCTCCTCAATCTCACCACGAAACTCAAGACGAGAAACAAATCATGCGCCGACTGACTTATCTGAGGAAGACCTTCTACATGTCAGTTTGTTTCATTTTAATTACATTTGGAGCTTGACGCTACATTATTATTATTTGTCTTCCACGGTGTTGCCACTCCTAATTCGTGTATGTGCCATCTCTTTTGAATGGACTTGAAATATTTAAAAAAAATCTCACAATGGTAAGAAAAAACGTTTGTAACACGCATGGATTTGTGTTTATATTGTGATTTTCGTATAATTTTTATGTCTGAATTAGTTGTTTTCCCTTTTGTTGGCGTGAAGTTATGTTCCCTGCAACATGCACGAATCTTACAGAGAAGTTATGGTCGTCATAAAGTAAATGAACGTAAATCAAAAGGGAAAAAACACAACGCTTGAATTAATTAAACAATACTGATTACAGGACAACACTTACAGACATTATGCGAATTGAAATACAACAAAAGAGACTAGAAAATGACGACGGGACACTTCTAACGGACGATTGCGGACGAATGACGGCTACGACAGATCCCTCGGTGGATTGGTGGTCGGATGTTGTGAGGGTGATGGTGTTTCTAGACGCTGGGTTCTAGACGCTTTTAGGACTCTGGGAAAGAGAGCAAATGTTGTAGACCAACTTGGTCAGATTTAGACTTATGGAGTTGATCATGTCTTTCTCCTTGTTCTTTCTGATTTTTATGTTCTCAAGATCTTGCGGTTATTGTTATTCAGTTAGAGATGATATTCTTAGATTGTGTGCATGATTGATTCCCTAATTTTAAGGGGGCCATACACATCGTGATTCGGTTGATCTCTGGGTCTACCACGTGTCTTATTCTATTGACGTAGTCAAATGTGACTCGCTCTAGAGTGAGACTGCTCGAGACATCATACGTTCTCGAGCTACGGTAGGCTATCTGAATCTTACTCGCGACGCACTTCTCGAGTGACGTTTGTTCTTGTTCGGGAGGCACTCCTAACGTTCATTCTGACTCTTAAACTCCACAACCCATTGAAGACGGAGCACAAAATTCAGGTGTCAGTATTAAACCACCCCTTTTGTTAAACATAATGTGGGGAACTTTATATTTATCTTCTCATAAAGATTTTTTGTCTTTAAGTCATCAATGCGGAATTCCAAAAAATTTATTGTCTCGCATCTTGACATTGTATTGTGTCATTAGACAAAACATGTCAAGCAAGAATCCGTTTTCCCGCTCATTTGTTGTAAGGATTTGAGAATACCGACCATCCTTTGTCTTTCGAAACCCTTGGAAACCACTTCTCTATCAGCGTCTGTCCCTTGCTTTCCTTTCCTCAAAGTTCAAAACTTTTCTCCTCTGAGCAAGATATACGGGTGTTGACACCTAAGAAATTGTCCGATCAGGCTTGATTCAACCAATACTTCAGTCTTGCTGACCAACGGGTGCTCATTACCATCCCGGACTACGATCATCCTCTCATGACGTTGGGTCCTCTGCTATCGCCAACCACTTTCAAAGATCATGAGATCCTTAAGACTTATCTCCTCCATTCTAGTATGTTATCCTGTCAACTGGATTAAGGCGAAAGGGCATATAGGGTTCCCCCAACCAATGCTCATACTGGAATATGGTTTAAATTGTGGGAAGAAAAGTTAGATGAGAAATTGCGTTGATAAAGGATTTGGTGGCCATATCGAGGAGGATGAGAGTTAATGATCCTAAGATTTGTTCTAGCCTGATCCCTTTTAGGAACTCTAGGCTGTATGTCTTTTTTCTTTCCGAAGAACTTATGACTGTCACCATAGAGGATGTCTGATTACTAACGGGCTGTTCTGCCTCGGGTGTTACTATTCGACTTCATAAAGTGGAAGAGGACAAGTTCCAGTACAAAAATCACAAGATCCGCAACACGGTTAGCTCTCATATGGGAATATTCAATGCTGCAGGGAGAAAGACAACAGTTTGGGGCCATGAATAGGAGTTCGAATTTCATCTCGGGTGGCTCGGCAAATACGTTTCTTTCTGTCCTGGAAAACAAGCTTCCATTTATATGTTTTGGGTTAGTAATTTTCTGGTGAAGACGGATCAGCTAGTGGCGTTTGCACCTTTTCTTCTTCAACTATTGTATCGAAGTCTCCAAAGCGATTCTATTCTTGAGAAATCAAAAGGTTTTCCAAGCTACCCTTTTGGGGGTCCAATATGGTTATTGCACCTATGGGCACACATTTGGTTTCCTCAACTGGCCTCCTTTTACAAGTCAGTGCTAATGGGCGAGTGGTGCTTTGGACTTGATATCGCCATCCATGCGTGCATCAACTTGAACACGTGGTCTTCTAAGACCGTATCCTTCTTGATAAGTGAACTCGCCGATCTCGAGAGGGGGCAGGAATGGAAGCCCTATCCCTCCAGTAAGTTCTCTGCTGCTCAAGACAACCTTATCGAGTGGTCTTACTAGGACAGCATTCTGACTCCTCGGGATTTAGTGGGAGTTTGCGTAGTGGACAAGTTTGTATTCGAGATGTACAACCCTCAACTATGCGCCAGGCAACTTGGCTTTGTCCAGGGCATCAGTGTTCCTTTCTCAAGGTCATACAACAGTTTCATGCATGGGAAGACTTCGACTAGACCTTTCAAGGAAGTAGACGAAGTGCTATCCCAAACTACTTTGTCTTCAATTGACTGTCCTTTTTCGAGGAATGGTGGAATTTCTGCCTCCGAGCTGTTCAAATATACTGGACTATGACATGGTCTGAGCTGCGAGGCTTCATGGCTATCCTGGACGGCCGCTTGGACGATCTCTATGTACTCGATCCCGACCCATAGAGTACAAATACATAGACTTATGTCATAAATTGTCGCTTGACTTTAATTCGTCTAGTTTGCAGCTATGATGAGGATTGAAACAGGGGTTCTGCCTAAGGTCCACCCCGATCAGGAGCTCGCATAACCCAAGAGGAAACGTAGGGTTCAGACTCTGAGATCTCTTGAAGAGGAAGGTCGTACAGAAGAACGATCTAAAGCTTGAGAAGTTCGTCATTCTAGGCAGTAGAGTGAGAAAACGAGTCATGAAGAAGCACCTCCTTTAAAGAGAAAAAAACGTAGTCTCAGGAGACAGGTGAAACCTGTACTCAAAGGACCTGCTGTTCAGGTCTCAGACGGGAGCCCTGAAGTGAACATATCCACCTCATCTCTCCTCAAGTTGTCATCCGCCAAGGTTCTTCATGAACAATTGGATAACCTCGAGACGGATCAAAACCTGCCATCCACAGAAATTCCTATGGTCACAACTCTTGGAGAGAATTCCCGAACATCTCTCACCCAGGAAGATGAGGTACCCTTATTTTCCAAGCTTCCATTTCTAGGAATTTATTTTCCTCTCATGTTCCTTATATTAGAGAATGAAACAGATCGGCCTGCATATTGGCACGGCTGAATAGAATCTCGAGATACTTATTATCTGCTGTCTCGAGATGACCAGGAGACTCGAGATGCTTCGGCTTCCGAGGACGCTGAAGTGACGCGAGACAACGCTCCATCCGACAAGAAAAAAATGAAGGAATCTGCTGGCGTCATTCTTGTCAATGTTAACGAAGTTCTACCAACTGTCGTAGAGAGGACAATAGATGCAGCGGAGTCGCCTTCTAGAGATAACCCGACTGGTTCTTTTCGAGAGAACATTCTCCCCGTGATAGATCAAATGCCTTTTCTTTTAAATTTTTAAGTCTTAGGATTTCTTAACTGTTTGTTTATCATACAAACAGGATCCCCAATCTCCAGCAGTAGTGAATCCTTCTGACAACAATCTTGTCGATGAGGACTTCGTGGATGATAGTTTCATTCCTGAGGCGGGCGTTGACGAGGACCCATTAGATGGAGCACAACAGTTTCAAATGGACTTCCAGTTTGTGATTGACTTCCTCTGCACTGTAATCATCTACTGGGAGGATAACTTCAAACAATTTAGAACTGCTCTCAAAAGGATTGCTTTTTCTCCTCTAGCGACAACGGATCAAATCGTCCCCTGCAATCTCGCTAGAGAACGCTATTGGCTTCATTGGTTCGACTACGAGCACGACCAAGGCATTAAGCATATAGATTGAGAGGTTGAAGCTCAACAGGAGTTGGTGGAAGCTCAAGCCCAAAATGAGCTCGGTCTCTTAGGCGGAAAGATTGAGCGCAATAGTCATCGCCTACGTGCCGTCTAGGATAAAATGCAGAAATTTGCCAAACAGGAGGAAGTACTTTCAAGATCCTTATCTAAACTAGGAAAAACTCGAGCTATGAAGTTGGCTGCTGCAGAACCAAGTAAGACTCCGAGGCGGGAAACTGTGCAAGTCGAGGCCGTAATATAACAGGATAAGTTTCGAGAGGAACAACGCTTGGAACTTGTTAAGCATTTTATTGACCTTCAAACCAAGTCATAAATTTGACTAGTCTTCTTTTTTGAAGTACTTTCAACTTTTTCGAGACGTTTCATGACAGTCTGCAATATTACTCTCTTTTCTCTTGAACAGTTTTAATAATGTGGCGTTAACCAAGGCTGCTAAGATTCCTTATAAAGCAACAACTTTCAAGATTCCCTACATTTTTTTCACGAGACTCACAGGGCTTTTTCATTTGTGCCTTTCATCTGGCTATAAATAGACTCAATTCCCGAACGAAGAACACACATCCTTACATCAAAATATCTTGTCGAGATGTCGTTTTCCTTTCTTCAAACCCCTTTCGTCCTCATAGCCTATGTTCACAACCTTCGATCCCTTGAAAGCCTAGGTTCACAACTTTAGGCTTGTCGCTCCTCGTGGTGCCTTGCGGTTTTCTCCGCTCTGAGATATTGCAACTCAGCTCCTCATTCTCGCCAGATGATCTAGGAAAAGAGGAGGAGTTGGCTTGTCAGATGGCTCGCGGAGACAGACGGATTCGTGACAGCTCTTCACTTTGCTTTGGTTTGCTATTGCAAAAGCTGGAGAATGAGAAGAGTTCTCTCACCGTGTCTTGGCCTCATGATAATGAATGGGGACTCATGGGGAGAAGAGCCTGTTTACTGTTGACTTTTAGAGCAGCCTATGAATTAGATAACGGACGATGCATCTCTGCTCACCATTTGAATATTGACTTTCATGTATATCTCCTTTAGATGTTTCCTACCTATTATCCATAATGGCTTTAAGTGCCAAAGAAATGTATCACTTTTCTAACTGTATCCATAAACTCGGGAATATCTTCTTTAAGAGTTCTTTATGAGTTTCCCAAATAGTTGACTTGTAAGATTTTAGATATTTTCCATTGATTTTCAACTCATGTAGATGACCTTCGAGAACAGCCAAACGATATATGTTCTTTGGGTATTCTTCCTTAATTCTAGATGAACCTCCCAATTAGGTGATCATTTTCCGAGAAAGTAATCTCGAGTTCCTATCGGGAGAATCATTTTCTATACCAACTCTCTTTCTTTCAAACTCTTGGAAAGTACCTTCTTGTCGTAATACCGCATTATTTTTCTCTTCTGATCCTCCATTTTGTTTGCCGTTCTTGTAAGTAGATTCCCGCGATACTCAAGTTCACGGGAATTGTTTTCATCTCAACTCGTGTTCTGAATCGCCTGATTAACCCGAAAGGACTTATACTTGACCTCGATGGGTACAACAGCTTCCTGTCCATACACCGGGTTATAAGGTGTCTCCCTAGTACTATCTCTTTTAGTGACCCTCAAACTCCACAATGTCTCGAGGAGTATTTCATGCCATCTCCTAGGGTTATCCTCGATCATTCTTTGGACCACATTCTTAATGAGTTTATAGTAGATTCAACTTGACCATTAGAATGTGGATATTATGGAGATGAATTATTGATCACAAAACCACAATCTCTTGAGAACTCTTGCATTTTTTCCCCAATGAACACAGTCCAATTATCTATCACTATGTTGTGCGGAAGTCCAAAACAAAAAATATTATTTACATTGATAAAATCGATCACATCCTTTTGGTCGATTTTCTGTCAGGCTTTTGTTTCTACCCATTTAGTAAAATAATCTATGGTGACCAATATGTAGCCGTCTCCTTTACTCGAGTGGGCCTAATTTCTCCAATTATATCTAATGCCTTGATTTGAATGGCTAGCACTGAGTTACTAGATTTAATTCCGTTGTTGGGGTTAGGGTTACATGTCCAAATTTTTTACATTTCCTACAACCCTTAGCCATTTCGATGCAGTTCTTCTTCGTAGATGGCCAATAAAACCCATGTCTTTAAATCATCCAGTACATTTTCACTCCTGACTGGTGAATTTCACATAAGCCTTCATGTGTTTCATTTATGTCAACACATGATTTGTGTGGCTTCATCCATGTCAACACATCTTACCAGAACTCCTTTTCGGGTTAACCATTTAGGAGTGCATACTGTGTGGCTGCTTGCTTAACCTTTCTCTTAACTTGTAAGTTGGGTTTCTCTTAGAACTGGATGTATGGTTGCCTCTAGTCTTCGTCCGCTTTCATAATATCTATCTTATGATTTGATGTAATTTTACCCTTTTCTTCTTTAACGGCATCTAAACGAATTTCAGGGTTTGTCTATCTCTTTTTGCAACGGATCGTTCGACTTGTCACCTGATGCTAACTGGGCCAATGAATTGGCCATTGCATTATCTTGTCAACCTACGTGTTCCAGGGTAACTTTTTGAAACCTCTTGATCAATTGCTGGGTTATAGTCAGGTATTTCTTCAATTCCTGTGTGTGACACAGACTTAGGCCATTTACTTGGTTTATAACTAGTTGTGATTCACATCTGATCCACATAACCTTTGCCCCACTCTCAAGTAGGGTCTCTAACGTGACAATAAGTGCGATATACTTTGTAGCATTGTTAGTTACATGCTCGACCAATTTAAAGGCAAATTTGGTCTCGAAACTCCTTGGTGACTTTATTACAATCCCAATTCCAGCTCCGAGTCTTGTCGATGACCCGTCAAACCAGGCTTCCCATATTTCTTGCACTTCTTTTTAATCTACCGATGTCTCGCTCGAGTATTCCGCTAGGAAGTCTGCAAGGACTTGTCATTTGATAGCCTTTTAAGGTTTGAATTTTATGTCATACATAGAGAGCACCAAACTCCACTTATTAACTCTCCCTATAAGAAGGGACTTTCAAAAAATGTCTTTAAGGCTAGTACCTTTGAGACCACACATACTTCATTGCCTCCTATATAGTGTCTCAACTTTGTGACCGCGTAATACATCAATAAATACAACTCTTCAGAAGCTGTGTATCTTGTCTCAGCAGGATTCAAGATTCGAGACAAATAGAACAAGGCTCTTTCTCTCTTCTGATCATTTTCCTGAGCAAAGAATGCACCTATCGTGGTAGCATTTGCCGCTACGTATAAAATGAAAGGCTTCCTAAGTTGGGGAGAAGCTAAGACTGGAGGCTTTGTCAGATACTTCTTTATCTTCTCGAACGGTTGCTCATGTTTATCTGTCTAGATGTATTTGTTCTTTCCCCTCAATAATATTGTGAAACGCTCTACTTTTCTTGTCAGGTTCTCAACGAACCTACTCAAGTAATTAACACGCCCGAGAAAAGCCTGTAACTCTTTCTTATTTCTCGAGGGTTGTAATTCTTATATTGCTTTGATTTTACCTGGATCAATTTGAATCCCTTTTTGATGCACTAGGAATATGAGGAACAGTCCAGCCTGAACACCAATTGCGCACTTCAATGGGTTTAGTTTTAAATGATGTTTTCTCATTTGGGTAATGCAACTCGATGATCTTCGACATGTGAATAATTCATTTTCGATTTTAAACTGTCTTCGATATACACTTCTACTGTTTTTCCTATTAGAGAGTAAAAAATGACATTCATGGCCCTCTAGTAAGTGGCCTCAGCATTTTTTAATCCGAATGGCATTACTACCCATTTAAAGATGCCGATTGGACATCGAAGACTGTTTTGTCAACATCCTTTTCTGCTATAAAATTTGGTTGTGTCCCGAATAACCATCCATGAATGACATGACAACATTCCCTGCCGTCTTGTCAATTAGCTCAGTGACAATTGGCATGGGATGTTCATATTTTGGAGTTGCTTTGTTTAAATATCGGAAATTTATGCACACTCGAATCTTGCCATTTTTCTTGACCCCTGGAACAATACTCATGATCCATTCTGTGTATTAAGATGTCCTAATGTATCCGGCTTGAAAAAGTTTTCTTACTTCTTCATACACTAGTTTGCTTATTTTCCCACCATTCTCAGTGGGGCTGGTTGTGTCGGTTTAAAATTTTCTCTAATCGGGAGCTTATGCTCTACTAAGTTTCTATTTAACCCTGACATTTTTTGTGTAATCCCAAGCAAAACAGTCTTAAAACTTGTGTAATACCTCTCTTAAGGCAGGAGCTAACTTTCTGTCTAGAATAGCTCTCATATAAGTGAGTTTGGGATTCTCTTCTGAACTAAGAATAACACTAATCAAATGGTTTGATGTTGAGAATAAGGTTTCTCGACTGTGGTTGTTCCTTCCGGCATTCCTTGAGGCCTCTAGCCCATCCAAGTAATGGGAATCCCTTCCGCGGGTACGAACAATCTTGGATTGTTATCGAGCTCTTCATTTCCTTGAGGCCTCTAGCCCATCCAAGTAATGGGGATCCCTTCCGCGGGTACGAACAATCTTGGATTGTTATCGAGCTCTTCATCTCCGGTAGCTTCTACAGTGAAACTAAACAGTGGAGTGAAACCTGTAGCTCGAGGACTGTCATCTTCCTCACTTTTCCATCCAGACGGGACTATGGAAGGCTCAACTTTTGTTGCCTCAACCTGATGGATTATACCTTTCTCCGCTTCGGGGTTTAGTAACCGGCTTTCGTCCTTCTCCTGTTTCTCCTTATCGAGATCATGTTCTTCTGCAATGAAATATAGAGAATTAGTTTCACAGGAACAATGGTTGTTATCAGCCCGTAAGAACTCTATCTCTTTATGCGAGGTAGAAGGTATTGCCGCCGCTTTGTGCAGGCAAACTCGACCTAGAAGAGAACTAAAGGCCGAGGCAATGTCAAGCACGAAGAAAGCTGTCTCCATTTCATGTCTCCCAACTTGAAGGTTCACTGCGAATACTCCCATACATTCCGACCTTTTCCCATTGAAGACAGTAATCGACATCCTTGTATTTGTTAACTGTCACTTTTCTTTACCCCTAGAAAAGTCACAAAGGGAAGAATATTCACCGTGACCCCTTTGTCTACTAACACCTTATTCATCCTTACTCCATTGAAATCTGCTGTGATGTACATAGAATGAATATGGTGCCTCATCCCAAGAGGGGGTTTCTCAAACCAATGAAGTGGTGTTCTCTTTGGGTACTTAATACCTGACCTAGGAACCTTACGTAATGTGCCAGTAGCAAGCATGATTCTTTTACCTTCTATCAAGAAGCAGGCGGGTAGCTCGACCATGTTACAAGTCACTATGGGATCTCTGTCTTCCTGATGTTCACAAGGAGGTTCTTCTTGTAATGGTGTGTAATCTACATACTCATCAACATACTCTTCATGAGATCTCTTGACGAGGATCTCATTTTCGTTTCCAATATTTCCATTGCCTAACTTTTGGGCATCTATTTCTTGAAGAGATTACGTCAACAAATTCCACAGCCCCGGAGGAAGAAAGACAGTGAAATTTTGTTCGTTCTTTTCATATTATTGTTAGAAAGATAATTGATCACTTTGGGTTTACTTCGCCAAAGCTTTGTGATTTTGTGATAAGATGAGGACTTTAGAAGACCAGGACACGACATTTACAAAATACACATGCCTACGTTTAGAATTATGTTAAGAAGAATTACAAGTAATATCGATTTATCAAGTGAAATCCTTCTATATAACTTTGTTAAATTAGTTTAACAAAAAATGAATTACCTAACTTCATAAAGTCTAAAATGTTTTTCAAAGGTCATCAAAATTACTACACAATTACGTTTTTTTTTAAAAAAAAAAAACATGAGTAGAACTAAAATTTAATAATATCTTTATATTTTTACCTCTACTTTTAACTGTAACGTAAGTTTACTCCACAATAAAAAGTGGTTTCTCAATTCAATCAAAAAAGTGGTTTTGATAATTTTTTTGGACAAGAGTTTGTTTATTTCTAATGAAAAGGTAATGAATTTTACTACAACTAATTATTAGAGAAAGAAAAAAAATATTTTAACAAATTCTTTATGGACGAGAGTCTCCTTTAAAAAAAACAGAGACTTCTATTACATTTCAATAGACGGAAACTCATGTTATGTTTAAAGTGATTTCTAAATTAGCAGAATCATGATGGTGAAAATATATTAAAGGTTAATGTGATCGTACAAAAAAACAGTGGCGGAGTTTGCTGTCCAAAAAATGCTGTCTTTACGTGTATCCCTCATACAGACAAGAGGTTCCCACAAAACTACGACAAGTGAGACCTGAGACCTCGTTTCATTGTTCGTCATGCTAAGGTGTTTGGGATTATCCGAAGCACGCCCTCGACTTACACAACCGCCCCTCAAGTCTCATCGATGGGACCTGCTTTCGTTTTAGTTGTTGTAATGGCCAACTTTGGCTTTTGTTGGCAACTCTCTCGCGGTATGTCAAACTTGTTTAAAATAAATTTTGACTTTCGCCCCTAAACAAGAATCCCGCGAATAAATCGTGTCAATCAATTACATAACCCCAAGAAAAAAAAACAATGAGGTTTTATTCTCTTTCTTGGTAATATATCAATAGATGCTAAGATTTACATTTTCAATGCTATGATCGACTTCTTAAAAAGAGGATTTGGAAATTTACTAAAAATGGACGTAATTCTTTTTTATCGGATGCTATTCTCACAATATTCTTAAGAGGAAGTTGATAGGGTTAATGTCATCATACTCGAGCCATTGGGAGATTGTGTAGTCGACAATGCTGTCGTTACTAATGTTGTCGTAACGAAAAGTTATAGGCTTTGTTCATGTAAACGGAAAAGAAACCGACGACAGCTCGTGCTCGGCAGACAGAATATAGGTCCATTAAAAGACATTTTTGTTGGGATCAACGGACATCAACCATAAAAGTTGAAACCAGAGACTCCGAGACCTTGTTTCGTTGTTCGTCGTACTGAGCCATTTGGATCATCCGAAGCACGCCTCGACTGACACGGCCCTTTCATTTTTGCCGATGAACCCGCTTTTGTTTTCATCGTGGTGTCATAGAGCTAGAGAATGGTTGCTTGACCTCAAACTTGATTTAAAAAATTTTTGACTTTCGCCCTAAACAAGAATCCAAATGAGTAAATTGCGACAATCAATTACAAAACCCTAACAATAATAACAAGCAGGTATATTCTATTTTTTTCTGAAATATATCGATAGAATTTAAGATTTACATTTTCGATGCCATGATCGTCTTAAAAAGAGTTTGTGGGTAATTACTATACTAAAGCAGGAAAATATTATATAATTTTATCGAATGCTATATTTTTGTTTTAAATTTGGCTAGGGACAAGTGATGAAGAGACCACTATCGTCCCACCCACGGGCAATATTTAACATGTAAAGTCTATGTACATTTTGTTAATAAATTACTAAACAGTGGGCGGCATGACAAGGTTTCAAACACCTACCACTCACCTTACGCCACCCGGGTGTCCTCCGAAGGACAACAACTCACAAATTACTAATAGGTTTAGTACTATTTTACTAAATTTTTTAGTAAATTACTAAACCTAGTAAAAGACACATGGGCTTAGTAAATTGTCTCACTCATGAATAGTAACGAGCTTTGTACATTTTACTAAGCACATTCCGTGAAGTTTAGTACTATTTTACTAAATTTTTAGTAAATCGTTAGTAAATTACTAAAAAGTAACGTGGCTTAGTAAAAGGCCAATGAATTTACTAAATTGTCTCACACAAACAATAATGCGCTTTTTACATTTTACTAAGCACACTCCGAGAAGTTTAGTAACTATTTACTAAATTTTTAGTAAATTATTAGTAAATTACTAAATAATAACGTGGCTTAGTAAAAGGCCAGTATGCTTAGAAAATTGTCTCATGAATGAACACTAATGAGCTTTGTACATTTTACTAAGCACATTCCGAGAAGTCTATGAACGAATTACTAAAAATGTAATTTATTAGTAAATTACTAAATAATAACGTGACTTAGTAAAAGGCTCATAAGCTTTTACTACGCGCAATGTTACCAAACACTTCGAAGTCATTTACTAAAACATGGCACTGTTTAGTACTATATTACTAAAAAACGGTAAATTTTAGTATCGGCCGTTGAATCCCCCGTACGATGATAGCCGCTTCCCGAAGAGACTCGGTATTTTAATCTCAAGTAAATAAATTTAATTTTCATTTTTCGGGTGACATAATTTCAAAAACAAATCTTAAAAAATCAATTAAGAAATTCCAAAATTTGGGTGAGTAAATGATCGATAGAGTTCGTGACTTTCTAAATACTTTTTTATTATTTCATTTCTTCCACGACTTTGCATTAATCAGACTCTTTGATGTTTGACCTTGGAAAACGTTGACCTAGTTTTTAACATTACGACAAAAGAATTATTGAACGAGAGGCTCAATGAAAGGGCATTTCCTTGACAATAAATTGGGGGGGGGGGGGGGGGACACCATCGACCAACAACGAGAACTCAGAATGGCATCCTATGTCGGTGGTTTCCATATTGCTTTAATCGTCTCCGTCTGTTTCCTGATGGCTAGGGATGTTGCGAGCGGATTGAACACTGACTTCCTATACAGGATTTGCAACGGCAACAGATTCCCTCCAGACTGGCACGAGAAGGATTTCCCGGCGCAGTTTGTATGGAAGATAGTCAGAAACACGCCATATGCAGACGGTTACGAGTACTACACAGACAAGGTGTATTATGCCATCCACTTCTACGGTCATGGGGTCTGCACCCAAGGGCTTCCTCAGAATGAGTGTTCCCAGTGCCTGTATGTCGCGACGGACAACCTCTGGAAGAATTGTGACACGTCGGTCATCGGGGCACAAATCCAACTCAGGGATTGTAGGATCAGGTACGAGGAGTACCATTTCAACAACGATGGGTTCAACGGAAAGTGAAATGAATATGTCTGTTTTCATTCCAGCGAACTCTCTAATAACATTCTCTGTCACCGAGAAACCAAATGAAAAATGACATGTATCTGTCTCTTTTCTTTTAGTCGAATTGAACGTTTGAATGTTATGTCATTTGGCTTTCTTCACAGTTTCGACTGTTTTGGTATCTGATTTGTTTGATTACAGAGTTGCATACTGTAAGAACGACAGTGGAATTTTGTTCGCTCTTTTCATATTATTATTGATCAAAAGATCATTAATCACTTTGGGTTTACTTCACCAAAGCTTTACGATAAAAAAAAAATATTGTTAACTAATAATAAAGATTCTTGTCTTCCATTTTAAAAAAGTGTAATATTAAAAAAGATATTCCCAGCTAAAGATGAGGATGGTGAGCGACAAACACGTGCTTCTGCATAAGCCTGCTTTGTCTCGGTGAGGACATGAGGAGATGAGAATACGACATTTACTAAATATACTTACCTATGTTTTAAATTATGTAAAGAAGTATTACAAAGTAATACCAATTTATCCAGTGAAATCCTTGTATATAACTTTGTTAAATTACATTAACAAAAAAGAAAAATTATCTAACTTATTAAAATCTAAAATGTTTTTTAAAGGTTATCAAAATTACTACACAATTACTTCTTAAAAAAAAAAATACATTAGTAGGACATACAATTTTCAGATGCAGTGAATATATTTTTTAATCTTCTTTAAAATTTAATAACATCTTTATATTTTTACTTAAACATTTAACTGTAACACTAAACTTAGTCTTTTCAAATATATTTTGTATAATTCAATAAAAAAACTTTTTGATAATTTGTGTGGACAAGGGTTTGTTTATTTTTTGAGAAAAAGTAAATGAATTTTATAAGAATTTATTAGAGAAAGAAAAAACATTATTTTAAGAAAATCTTTAAGGATGAGAGTCTCCTTGTTTTTTCTTTAAAAGAAAAGATAATTTTATGATTATAAAATCAATTAATTAATTAATTATTATACACGGGACCATAAAATTGACTTTTCTGTGAGTGATATTTCGAAAAATCGATACCCTGATGAAATCTTGTAGTACCACGAAAACATTCAATCAGGATCCTCGGATATGGGTCCCCGCAAAACTTTGTAGTACCACGAAATGTGACACCCGAGACCTTGTTTCATTGTTCGTCGTACTAAGGCGTTTGGGGTTATCCAAAGCACGCCCTCGACATACACACCAGGTCGGTTGTGGCCCCCTCACTCTCGCCGATGGACCCACTTTCGTTTCAGTAGTTGTTGTCATGGAAAGCCTCCCTGTTTGACAAACTTCTTTTAAAACGACTTTTGAATTTTTGTTGGCAAGTATGTCATGAGTAAATTGTGTCAATCAATTACATAACCCCAATAATGAAAAAAAAAACAATGAGGTATCATTCAATTTTTTGTAATATATCGATAGAGTTTAAGATTTACATTTTCGATGCGAAGATCTAACTTCTTAAAAAGAGGTTGTGGGAATCTACTACAATGTACGACTGACAAAGCATAAGAAAACTATATAATTTTCTTTTATCGGATGCTATCCTCACAATATTCTTAAGAGGAAGTTGATAGGGTTAATGTCATCATACTCGAACCAGTGGCAGACTATGTAGTCGAAGATACCGTTGTTACGAATATTGTCGTAACGGAAAGAGTTAGTCTTTGTTCACGTAAACAGAGAATAAACAAAAGATGGCGCGTGCCCAGTAGACAGAGTTTAGGTCATTACAAAACATTCTTGTTGGGATCAACGGACACTACCATAAAAGTTGTCCACAAAGCATTGGAACACCCATGAACCGCGAGACTCCGAGACCTTGTTTCATTGTTCATCATACTGAGGCATTTGGATCGTCCCAAGCACGCCTCGACAGACACCGCCCTTGCATTTTCGCAGGGGAACTGGCTTTTGTTTGCAATGTGTTGTCACGGCCAAATTTGATGCATGTCGGGCAAGTCACCCGGTTTGACGTGCTTTTTTAAAACAAATTTTGACTTTCGACCTAAACGAGAATTCCATGGGAAATTTAACTGCAATATTTTTATTCGAATTTGACTTTGAAAGTGACACGTGAGTAGGAAGCGGCTAACGGTACGTGCACGTAGCCGTTACGTTGTTTACTAAATTCGACCAAAATTTTAGTAAAGTTTACTAAAAATCAATGTTTTTTAGTAAAATCGTTAGTAAATTACTAAAAAATATTAGTAATCCGTTACTAATTTTTCACTGTTTGACCATTAGGAAAGTTACTAAACTAGGTTTAGTAAATCTGCGAAAAAATTTACTAAACTTTTTAGTAACCGATTACTAAAAATAACGGTGATTTGACAGGTTTCTTTTAGTAATCGTTACTAAAATTTCACTATTCAACTTTAGTAATCGCTTACTAAAAAGTTTAGCAATTTTTTCCGCCGATTTATTAAACCTAGTTTAGTAACTTTCCGAATGGTCAAACAGTGAAAAAATTAGTAACAGTTACTAATTTTTTGTTAAAAAATTAGTAATAGTAGTAATTTTCCAGGTTTTCCGTCCGGATATTTTAGTAATGATTTACTAATTTTGTTAAAAAAATTAGTAAATTACTGTGTAACATCGTAAAGTCGTTAGTAAATTACTAAATTTTTAAAATTTTTTTCGTAATCGTTTACTACTTTTGGAACAAAATTCAGTAACCAATTACTAAACTTTTTAGTAATTTTCTAAAATGAACAGTACATTCGAACCTAAAACTGAACCTGTTTTCAGTGTGAAATTATCATTTTACCCCTCCGGTAAAATTATATATAAGTTCGGTTTAAGGTTCGGACTGAAAATTCGTAAACAATTTTGTAATTTATCGCAGGGGTAAAATAGTAATTTCACACTGAAAACAGGTTCAGTTTTAGGTTCGGAATGTACTGTTCATTTCAGAAAATTACTAAAAAGTTTAGTAATTGGTTACTGAATTTTGTTCCAAAAGTAGTAAACGATTACAAAAAAATTTTAAAAATTTAGTAATTTACTAACGACTTTACTATGTTACACAATAATTTACTAATTTTTTTAACAAAATTAGTAACTCATTACTAAAATCTCCTGACGAAAAACCTGGAAAATTACTACTGTTACTAACTTTTCACTGTTTGACCTTTCGGAAAGTTACTAAACTAGGTTTGGTAAATCGGCGGAAAAAATTACTAAAGTAATCGATTACTAAAGTTGAACAGTGAAATTTTAGTAACGATTACTAAAAAGAAGTGTCAAATCAACGTTATTTTTAGTAATCGGTTACTAAAAAGTTTAGTAAATTTTTCGGCCGATTTACTAAACCTAGTTTAGTAACTTTCCGAATAGTCAAACAGTGAAAAATTAGTAACCGATTACTAATGTTTTTTTATTAATTTACTAATCAATTTACTAAAAAAAGTCGATTTTTAGTACAGATTACTAAAATTTTGGTCGAATTTAGTAACCAACGTAACGGTTACGTGCACGTACCGTTAGCCGCTTCCCACGTGAGGTGGATTTAAAAATAAGTCAATACTACCGACCGCCTCATGATTCCCGACTTCAGCGCATTTAGGGTAATACGCAACTGCTTCAAAATCAAGGTTTTATTTGGTTAAAAGAGGAAATGAAGGGAGTCGAGGAGAGCAAAGGAGACCCGCGAATTCTTTTTTTTTTTTTTGACATTTTTGTATGTGTATATTGGACTCAGAAGATGCGAAAATTTTGCCTTCCTTTTAACTTCCAGCTAGGAGGACCCGAGGTGGCCATGCCCCTTCGTTTAAAAAAATATTACAAATTATCTTCAAAATATTTTAATTTTATCCTTTAAATTTATATGTTACTTTAAATTTATATGTTACAAATTATCCCGGTCGTTTAACCTTATGCGGGTCGACGAAATTGTGTGTGCTACCCGAGTTTATCAATCTATGCAATTGTTCTGTTTTAACAATCCATATAACCCGCATGGTATTATATGGAATTTCCTGTCCAGTTCCTATAAGAGCACATAAGGAAATTTGAGGTTCCACTGGCATCGACTCATCCTCCTTTGCTTCCTTTACTACCCCTTCTTCCTTATCTTCCATCTATGAGTTGATGGTAATACGTGGAGTAGTTTCACCTGACATTTATGTCCAGGCATGATCGTCACGAGTTTTGTTCCTTTTTACCGTGGTCCCAAAAAGTATTTTAGCTTTTACGATTGGAAAGCTTTTATTTCTTCTTTTACGGTTGTCTTTCTTTTCCTTTTTCTTTTATGTAAATTTTAGCCTCAAGTTTTACTTCTTCTGCAATTTAGTCCCACAAGACGAAAATGAAAATTTTTCCTAAGCGGCTTTGATGGCAAATATACACGCAGGGTACGAACTTAGGATGATTTTTCTAATTGTTTTTGTCATCGACGTTCTTTCAGCCTCAAATACGCGTTAGAGTATCTTAAACTGATCATAAATCCAAAACTGGACTTACCTAGAAAGAATTCCTCAAATTCACTCTGAACCAGAGTCAGTTCTTCTAATTTCTTAGAATAACTTTCTACAAGTCTTGATAATTGAGTTATCTGGGCTGAAAGATTTTCTAAAGGATCCACTACGTTATTAAAAGGTCTAGTAATAGATCTTTGCCAAACACGTGACTCCAAATGAAGCAATTATGGGTTTGGACAATAAGTCATAGAAATGACTCGTGCACTTGCACTACTTTAATTAAGTTCTCTTAATTAAAATCTTCTTTCAAGACAAAAAGAACATCATAAACAACTTAAATCAAACTTAGAAGATGTTTATCATACCTTACTCAGATGGGTTGATTTACGGGTTCACCAAGCTTCCGCAATTTCAGAGAGTCAAAAGTTACTCACTTCTCAAAATTGAGAAATTTGTGAGACGGGGAGGTTCTTCTGTATCATCTCGAATGCCCTTACCTTGAGGGACTTATATAGACACTCATCCTCCTTCTTTCAAGGTTTCGATTCATCGATCTAACCTTTTGTTAGACTTAACCAATTTATGTTAATTCTAACAATACTACTCTTGATTTCTTAAGGTATTCTGGAAACAGATCAAAGAACTTAAACTCAAAGAGATGTGAGAGAAAGTTCTGTATTCAAATCGCCTCCCGAAATGTGGTAGAGGGTTGTGAAACATATACACAAAAGAAGGTGGTGTCTCTGCACTATTTGCTAACTCAAAAGTAAAAGCAATCTAAATTATCAAAAGACTACAAAAGTTAGCTGATGGTCCTAGTGACCGACAATAGCTTTATACAGCTTTCTTCTCCCGTCTGCATTGTTGCTTTGTCTTGGGAGATTCCTTCATTATTAGCGGCTGATGTTTCGCCAATTTTTTTTTCCAGAAAATCCCTATTGTTGTTGATATCCTTCAATGAATTTATCGGGCTCTCTCTTCATCATGTTCAAATCACTTAGCTAATGATTTGTCTGTATAATCAGCGATCTTTCTTCAGACATCAAATGTATCGGTCTAGAGGCACAACTCGAAGTTTTCTCTCTTCCAGAAACTATCTAGAAGATCTAAAACTCTTTCCCATCCTCGTTTTCCTACTTGTTCATCTGCATAGCCTAAATAAGAACGGATGATCGTCGCGGTTGTCATCCCGTCACTAAGCACATAATATAACTCATTTCGGGCGAATACATGCTCTAACACATTTTTCAAAAACTCAACTTTTATGCCTTTTCTTACTATTTTATCTTTGTAATGCTTCAACCATAATCCTCTGTGATCAAGGTCCTGTCGTTGAGACTCTATAAGATGTCTACTTTCACTAGGATGGATGTCCCATACTTACATATTGGGAAGAATTATTTTTCCCATCTTTTCATGTTCTTCTTCTTCCATCAATGCAGTGGCATATTTTGGTTCATATCTCAGGCATTCGAGTACAAACTTTATCAAATGGGGCAGTGGCACTGTCGTAACCCAATTTTTTCTAAAAAATAATAAAATCACCAAAAATCACTAAAAATCACTAAAATCATCAAAAATTACAAAAAATCACTAAAATCATCAAAAATCACCAAAAATCACTAAAAATCACTAAAATCATCGAAAATCATCAAAAAATACTAAAAATAATGAAAATCACTGAAAATCAGTAAAAATTATGAAAATCATCGAAAATCAGAAAAAATCTCACAAAATCCACAAAAAAAAATCTTAAAAGATCTAATTAAAAATGCCACTACATGCTCCCTATAAATAGCTAGACCCGAAAAACACACAACACAGACGACGAGAGGAAAAACGCACTAAAGAAAAAGCGCAAATGGTAGTTCTCTTTTATTTCTTATGCCTTGCATCAGGTTTCATTCAGTAGCCGGGCGAGTCCTCTCGTTCCCCTTTCACAAGAGCTTCACGGTGGCCTCAGATAACTCTCCCATTAAGACGTCTTCAACACCCGGTAACTTTTTTCATTTGCCTCCATTTAATTAGGTGAATTTGTCTACTTTGATTCTTTTTATTTTTTTCACAACCAGAAACGATGTCCGCGACACTCATCAACGGCCAGACCTTCAGCGACGTCACCTTTAGCGTCGGGGGTCGTCTTGTCCATGCCCACCGCTGCATCCTCGCAGCCTGATGCATCTTCTTCCATGGGACCCGCGGCCCCTCACACCACAGGGGTCATTCCCGTGAACTCGGTCAGCTACGAGGTCTTCCTTCTGGTCCTCTTGTTCCTCTACAGTGGGCAGGTCTCCATCGTGCCCCAGAAGCATGAACACCGCCCCAATTGCAGACAGAGGGGTTGCTGGTGCGTCCATTGCACCACAGCCGTCGATCTTGCCTTCGCCGGGCACCACACTGCCCTCGCCGAGCCCGTCCGTGCCGCCGTCGCCTGGCGCCACACCGCCCTCGTCGACCAGATCCGCGCCCCCACCGGACCAGTGGTGATCCATCTTCACTGGCAAACAGCTCGAGGACGGCTGCACCTTCTGCCTCCTTTGGTCCCCGGTTGCCACTACAGATCTGGCTTCCCGACTCCGGCGGCTCGCTTGTCAACTCAGCTCGCCTTTAGATCCACGGCCCACGGTAACCTGGTGCCTCTCTCGGCAGCCATGGTCCTGGTTTCGAACCTGTCCTCGCCATGACCTTCCCTTGATTCCAGCCCCATCTCCAATGGACTCCGACTCCGAGTCCCGTCGTTCAGGTCCGGCCACGGCGGCCAAAATTCGACACTCAGTCACTGACTTCTCTTCCCGGTACCTCAGATTCGGAGCTTCGATCCCAGCGTATTCCTGCTCTTCGCGTTGCGTCAGCCCCCTACATTCCTCGGCTCGGATCTACATCCTCTTGAAGTCTCAGCCCTTGCCGAACTAGAACCAAGTCATTTTCAAACGAAGTAATTGGAGTTCTCACCTAGGCAGGAGGTAATGTTTTTTTAGTTTATTTTATTGTACGTGTCATTTGTTTATTTATTTATTTGTTTGATTTCTGTCGAATGTCCGAAATGATTTGGAAATCCAATTAGAGATAAGCTGCCCACGAGCATCATGGCATAGGTAAAGGGGAACGAGAGGTTTCGCTTAAATTTTTTATTAATTAGACATTGGAATTTTAAGATCTTAAGCTAAAATAAAAATCAAAGTTAAAATTCATTTCTTTACCAATTTTAAGAAGTTAATAATTTGTTTCTTTTGTTATGAAACTATACCGGTTTCTTCGAACAGTTTACTTGGTTGTTATGATTTCTATGCAGGTATCGTGGGGTGTGCCTTAAGGACAACCAATGCGCGTACCCCGTTCAACGCTTTCAAGAAAAAGAATAAACGGTATTTTATATTCGAGGGTTAATTTCGGATTCTCGAAGATCAATACTCTCGGAAGACGGCTTCGCACTCACCAACGTTACGGCATCAACGGCTTACCAGGTTCGCCGTAAACCGGCTCTAAAACGCCAATGGGAGCGTTCCATGGAGAGCAAGAAATAGTACAAACGCCCGGTTCTCCCTTGAATTTATTTTTGGGTTTAGAAATTGTTAAGGGCATTAATAAATTTATGTTGCTTGAATTTTTTGCCCGAAAAATTAATTTTTAAGAAGAAATATTTTCATAAAAATTATACACATAGACATTGTTAGCGTATTGAGCTCGAGATCATTTTTTTTAATGTCATTCTAAAACCGAACTCAAATAAATTTAGACATCGGAAACATACGATAAAGGCATCCCTTTTCTTTGTGTTGCATGTGATTTAGTAATCCCTAATTCCCGAACCTAAACGAATCTCTATAGTTTTTTCTAACTTGAACTTAAAATAAGTTAGTGGCGACTCCGACACATTTTTTTCAAAATCTGAAGCTTTATCGTCAAGGGAGGATATTCATTTTAAATGGAACTGGAAATGGAATCCGCCCGCAACATGCACTATCTGTTCCGGTTTTGAACGATTAATCTCAAGGATATTCACAAACTCTGCATATAGATATGGTAAAGCTACTTTCAGTTCTCTGATATCCAGTGTAGATACGGGCGAAATAAAGAGTTCTCCTCAAGTGAGAATTCTCTCCTATCCACCGCTACTTTTGGGTTTTCTATCTCTTTGACCTCATAAGGTATTATGGACATTGTTGGGGTGAGAATCTGCTGCCTATCCCTTATAGTTTTGGACAGCTCTTCTCCATCTCAAGCCTTATACGGTAACTTAAACTCCAGATCTTCGATATACTCTATTGATTTTGCTGCAAAAAACTCAATCTGGCGTTTATAATTGTTTTTTATGCCACCCATGAGTCCTCCACAGACAACAGTTGTACCCTCATGACTTACGCCATCGTGAGCTTGTTCACCAGATTCTTTAACCGAATTTCTTTCAGGATTTACTTCCTCAAGATCTTCCTTGACTCCAGGATTACCTTCTTCGAGCATGTCTGGGTTTCCATAATTGAAATATTAGTCATACTCCATTTATGTCGTATCCTCAGGTTCTTCCTTCTGGACTGGTTCACCTATGAAGGCTTTGAATTCTGCCTCCTCTCTAGCGTACTCAGCCTCAACCTCCTCTTTCTCCTCCTTTCATCTTGGTAAGAGACTCTTATAGGATTTGAAAGCTTGATTTATTGAGGTGTTATGCTATTTGACCGGGTGATCTCGGCAGTAATTGAATTGTTCCGTGGTTAATGGGTACCACCAAGGTTTTTCAACCTTTTCCTCCTTTACAGGAACATCCTTCTCAAGACCAGAATACTTAAGTTGCTTTGCTTTCTTCTTCCTCTTGGATTTTCCTTGAGAATCAGCTCGAGCTTCTTCCTTCAGATATGCCTTCTTCGCCTTTGAATTAGAGCTTCCCTCCTTAGGATCAGCCATTCCCTTCTAGGAATCAACTTTCGCTTTTCCTTTATAGTTAGTCGAAGCATTCTCTTTTGGATTAGCCGTCCCCTTCTGAGAATTTGTTTTCACTACTCCTTTAGAGTCGGTAACAACCTTCTCCTTGAGATTGGCCACTCCCTTCTGGGAGCTCGCAGTTTTTGACTTACTTGGACATTCGAAAGATCTATGTCCAGGTCGCTTACACTGCCAACAAAGAGCTGCTATCGTTCCAGAAACGGAACTTGCATCACTGTCTCTCTTTGTTATTGGGGCATACCTTTTTAGAGTGCCCCTCCTACTTGCATCCCTAGCAGATCTTCCTCTTCACGGCTGGATCCATCTGCAAGTTTTCTACAGAGAGAGTCAGCTATCATGTTTTTGTCTGAAGATATGCATTCAACATCGAATTTAAAAAAGCTAAACAACTCTTGCAACTTCAAAAGTCTAGTCTCCCTAGCCTCTTTAGGGTTCAGACACATGAACCTTTTTACATAGGTTGAGTCAAACGCACTAAGAATTTCTTAGGTGCCAAAAAGATCTAAAAGGCCTTTATTCCGTTTTTCAATGCCAAAACTTATTTTTTATATATTGGGTATCGGAGTTTGTACTCCTTAAAACTATCCGACCAAAACTTACAAACGGGTTCTGGCTTTTTCACTTTAATTTTCAGAACAGCCCCCCAGAACTCGTTAGATGCATCAATCTCCAGGACTAATTCATGCTTGTCAGAAGGTAAGACAAGTTGTGGAAAATTTTTAACTTTTCCCTTAATCTTCTCAATAGCCTGAATAACCTCATCTTCCCATAACCAAGAATTCGTAGAAGATGTCTTCTTTAAAATCCTCCCTAAATCTTGGGAAAGATCTTTCACAAACTTCTGAGCATAGTTAACAAATCCACAAAATCTTTGGACTTGTTTTCTATCCTCAAGACTGTTAGGAAATTCGACAATTTTTTCGGCAATATGACTTTGTAATTTAATCTTTTATTAATTTCCATGCCTAGAAAATTAACCGAATCCTTAAACCACTCTATCTTTCTTCAAATAGAATCACGCCCTCCTGTCGGGAGACATCAGTCACTTTATCAAGGTGCCTCATGTGATCGTCCTCAGTATGACTGTAGACTATGTCGTCTATGTAAACCTCACAAAACTTGCGAACCTGCTTTAAAGCATTATCCATTTTGCGCTGAAAGACGCCTGGAGCATTCTTCAGACCGAACGGCAACACCAGCCATTGAAACATCCTTCCGGAGCATTGAAAGCATTTAGAGGAACCGAGTCTTCTTCCATCTTGACTTGCCAGTAACCACTTTTTAAGTCAAATTTGAAAAAGAATTTTGGTTGGCTCAAACTAATTCTATCAATCAGATCTCCTGCAATAGGAATCTTATAGCCATCATCTTTGGTAGCTTTGTTAAGCTGATGATAATATATAACCACTCGTGCTTTACCTCACACCTTCTCGGCATCGTTTATTACCATAAAATCAGGATTAGAATGTGGACTCTAACTGTCTCTAATCAAGCCTTTTCCAGCAACTCAGGAATCTATTTGTCAAATTTCTCGACCAGTTCAGTCCTGTATGTAATATTTTTTACTCTTATAACGGTTCCGAGATCTTTCCACTTGAGTCTAGCCTTAAGGCCATTCCGACTCCACAATTTTAATGGATCTTCACTAAAATTGTCGGCAAGTTTTACAAGGAACTTATCCCATTTTGTTCTGTTACCCGTACTGCCATACATACTTCTTGTTTGGGAAACAAGTCGTCATAACCAGTTAAAACTTCTGGTATTCATTGGAAAAACGAGAGTTTGCACCCATGAAACGTTTTCTTCCAACCGTGTATTACCACGCTGAGCTCGCACTCTGAAAGCTCTTTCACATGGCGAATCACCACAATACTTTGTCCTTTTTTTCGGACAAAATCCAAAGTTTAAACTTAACTTGGGCTCTTATAGAGTAGTAATTTTCACAACTCCAATAGAAACATCATGGACATCTTGCACAAAAGGAAGATTTTCTTTTTTTCCCTTAAGAAAAGGATTACCTAGAATGATATCTCCTTCTAACAAAGGATGTACAAGGATCTCTTTAATGACGAATTTCTGTCTGCCAATAAAGACAGGCACATTACTGGCCTGATGGCTAACAATTGTTGTCATTCCATCGACAATAACCATATGGATTGGTCTTTGTAGTGGTTTCCACCACTCATATAGTAAGGCATTGAGCCTAGCGCAACTTATGCTACACCCGGTGCCTATCAAAGTATTTAGAGAATATACATAATATCGAGGAAATTTGAAAATTAGAGCAACATCTGTGCTTAGTTTTTTCTTCCTCACACTAAATCCTATGTGTTTGGGTACTTCTTGGGATGGTTCTATTATCCTCCAGATTTCGTCTACCGAAATAGACCTCTGTTTGGATATTTGTTCAATAATCTTACAGACTTCAAGAATATTGGATAAAGAGTTATCTAGATAGGTAAGTCTCATCTTCCTCTCTCAGTTGGTCTAATGTATCTTCATAGACTAGTAGTGATACATGTCTATAGCCCACGATCCTACCCGTATGTTGAGACGGGGCTCTAGAATCGACAGACCTTCGAGACATTTCCTCTACTAACAGCGGTGCAGACGCTTCCGCTGGGCGAGACACAATTATGTCGTCTCTCAAATCGCTAGCCCTGGAGAAAACTTCAAAGAGTGTATGAGTTCTTGGCTCTCTCCAAAATGACATTCTCACAAGAAATGCCTATCAACTCTAGAATTACTAGCTGACGGTTCTCCCAACATCAAAGTAATCTCGTTACCTCTTTGTCGGATATTAGCCGCACTAATAGGTCTAGAACTACTACCAGGTTCAGTTATAACTCAACTTCTCGGCCAAGTTAACTCCAATGGGTTTACCTCTCACCTATGAAATTGTCGGTAGTTATTATGACCTTCCTCGAACAACTAGAAAGTCTTGAGATGTTCCTCACACTAGAATTTGTGGTATTTACCAATCGGTAAATTACTCTAGTGTGATATGCCAAAAACTTGGCCTGAGGATTCATTCTATTCATATTCATTGATTTAATCATCAAAGTCAATGAATTCCCCAAACAACGGTCGTTCAGGGCCATCATGAAATTTGGATGGACCTGGAACCATACAGGACCATGTGCAAGGTTGGCCTGTATACCTGATATTAGCTGATCTTTGAATTCTCGCCATCTTTTATAGTTCACAGCTGCTACCACAGGACTATCGGTTGGAAGATGGAATAGCGGAACTAATTCTACCTGGATCAATCCAATGTGTATATAGTTATATACACCTCTTGTACGTTGCATGGTTTCTCTAATGCATTATACGTTCAATAATGGGATATCCAGAGTCTCAAGTTCTGTACTTGTTAGGGGTGAGCATTCGGTATTCCAAATACCAACCGAACCGAATACCGAACTTCCAAATACCGAAGTTTTAAAATTTTATCCTCCAAATACCGAACCGAACTCCAAACTTCCAAATACCGAAATACCAAAATTTATTTCGGTATTTGGGTTCGGTATTTGGATCTTTCAAAGTTTTATTGGCAAACCACCAAGAAACAAAAATGGCTCCCCGTCGTCACCCGCAAATTGGGTCGATTATCAAAACCAAAAAGAACGACGGGAACCCTCTTCGCCCCATGTAAAAGCATCAAGCAAGCGGTTACCAACTGGATTCGACGGCGGCGGAGATTCAGAGTTGGGGGCTGGCGAAGGTCACGTCACTTGGGTCGAGCCGGGTGGAAAGCTGACGAGCCATGAAAAGGGAGGACAGAGACGACGACCTGCGTGTGAGATGAGGTGGAAATCGACCTGACGAGGAAAGACGATGACCTGCGTGTGGCACGAAGAGCGGAGGAAAGCAGCCTTAGGGTTCCTGGCGAATGGGATGGACCGGGCTCCAACGTTTTGGAATTCTGGGCTGTAGAAGGAAAGCAAATGGGCCAATATTTCAAATAAGACTTAAGCCCAAAACATTTCGGTAGTACCGAAAATACCGAATTTTTTTATAGTCATACCAAATACCGAACCGAAAACTGAATTTAATTGAAATATAAAACCAAACCAAATACCAAACACCGAATACCGAATTCCAAATACCGAAATATTAAAAATTCGGTTCGGTATTTGGAATTCCAAAGTTTTTGCTCACCCCTAGTACTTGTACTTGAGCAGTTGTCTCATATTGTGAGATGTCTATTATTGATCTATAGTTAAACCTCGAAACATTATGGACTTCTCTCCCATTAACGTTAGGTAACCTCCATTCCACAATAGACTGGGATGGATCTTCGTACTGGTGAAATTCTTCCAATACCTGATTCGTTGCTTCCAAAGAAATCAACTCATCACCATCTGCATTCTGCTCATGAATAGATGCGCAGTCCAGAGACCAGAATCATCTTCTGAGTCTGTATCGTAATTTGACACAACTTCATAGATTGATTCTACTTTTGAGTCTAAGTAAAAAATGTCCTGTTCATCTATTGGTTCATAAGCCAGGACTTCCTCCTCATGACTTTTGTCATCTAGAAAAATCATTCGGAGTCTTTCTCTCCTCTGATTCTTCTGAGGACAAGTATCCGCCTTGGGGTTTTTGACCCACAAAAACAGCAGCAATTTCAACTGCTCAATTTTTTTCCTTTAGGACACTTAGGTTCTCTACCATGCTTTCACTTATAGGCATCAATCCTATCTTTATCCTTAAGGTTACCCCGTCTCCTTACAAACCTTTTGGGTTTGTAAGCAGGACCCTTCCCTTATTTATTGTGAGGGTCATTTCTTAGCCAAACTTTCCTCTTATTACATCCAACAATTTTTTTCTGCTTAGGAAAGTTTCTTGTTCTCTTCGATTCTCCTAGGGAATCACATCCATACCTTCCAGGTACATACTCAATCTGAGAACAACAGCTCTTATTCAGGTATGGAAGCTTCTTGGCTGCCTCTTTAATCCAGTACACGCATTTCTCATCGCGTACTTAACCACCTGAATCGTTCCTCCAAGTCTAGGAACAATCTTTTCCTCACTCAGAAGTAATTCATGGGCTTTTTGCTCAACTTCTAGCCAGGGCTCTAGATGTTTTGCAAAAAAGGTTCTCAATATGAACTATTGTGAAATTGCATCTAGATTGTAATAATACTTTTGGAATTCAAAGACATAGTTATCAAACTGACACATATTGTAGATCTGTAGTTTAGCTAGAGTAGTCAATGATTGTTTTTTTTTCACGGTTTCAATGGACAAAGAAAAACAACAAATTCTCGTTTTAATGCATCAGCAATACTTACCAATAAACCGTCAACGGTCAGTGGTTGATCTATCTTTTCTTTGATGTCCACGTGATCCACCAAAGATTTCTAGTATTTTGTGCCGTGCCCATGCAGGCTGCTACACATAATTTATAAAGTGATCCAAGGGATAATAACCCTGCAGACGCAGTCATTCAAATTAGTAATAGTCACTCATCTATCCTCTCGGATACGTGCTTCTCACAATCATTGTCCAGAAAAGCGCCAAGAGTAATTATTAGTTTCAGGACATTATCCCATGGAATAAATTCCAGTTTGGTTCTATGGGGATAATATGGCCTGTAAATCTCCCTTTTCGCATTAACAGGCTCATAAAACGTTATATTATCTAAGTGAACTGGAGTTTCTTCTGCCAAACCAAAGGTTTTCCACAAGTTTTTTGCCAACTCCCTACTCTGAGAGTTCAGATTTGTATCTCGCTTTCGTGGGTTTAAGATGTAAGGAACAACTGATTCGTTATACATCTCATTTACACTCTTGTCCTGATCTTGTTTGGAATTTCTTCATCCCAATTTCAATTTATCAACTAGTTTTCCCGAAGTACTCTCCAGTCGAGAAGTTGCCTCTGTATCAGGCCTTTTTAAACTTCTTTCTTGCTCAATAGAGTCGAACATCTTGTTTACTATAGAGCCTATTTCCTGAGCGAAATAATTTCGACACTCAAGATTTTCAGTACTAACTTGAATAGTTAATTATGTTAAGATCTCAGTTATGCTTTTAATAATTCCATAGGGAGCCATTATAGACTATGTGATAAACTCCAATCTTGAAAGAGTTCCAGAAGAATTTCCTGGAGATTTTCCTTCTCCATACATTTTCAAGACTTAATCGCAAACTTTTCAAAACTTTAGACAAAAATAAAATGTAAGAAAAGGACAAGATTGTGAAAGTGCCGTAATGGGGGAATATACAACCTTACTACCCTAAATTTTCTTTTCCGACGGTAAAGGGGAACAATCCTCCTCCTCGTCCCACCAAAAGAAAATATTCTTCCTTCGCTTATCATCCATCTCCTCACTAGTCAACCTCCTTATTTGACCTGTCTGTCTGCTCGACCCTCTATATACTCCCGGTTGATATAAGGGTGTGGGCATTACTCCTGACATAGCGGCAGGTCGAACAGAGCCACTTGAAAATGAAATGATTATGTCTGTGTCCATTAGAGTGAACTCCATAATAACATTCGCGGTCGTCGAGAAACCAAAAGGAAAAGGACATGAATTTATATGATTTTTTTCCACCGAAGTAAACGTTTGAATATTGTGTGATTTTGCTTTCTTCACAGTTTCGACTGTTTTGGTATACGATCTGTTTGATTACAGAGTTGCATACTCTAATATGGTATTATTTCTAATACGGGGCGACAAACTAGTGTACATATTGTCGTAACGAATAACATAAGTGGAGTACGAGTAGGCCACTTCAAAACATCGTCAAACGGGCTTCTAGTGGTGTTATCTCGACGAGGATCTCGTTTTCGTTTTCAATGTTTCCATTGCCTAACTTTTGGGCATTACTTTCTTGAAGAGATTACGTTGACAAATTCCATAACCCCGGAGGAAGAAATACAGTGAAATTTTGTTTGCTCTTTTTATATTATTATTGATCAAAGGATAATTGATCACTTTGAGTTCACTTCATCAAAGCTTTATGATAAGATGAGGACATGAGAAGATAATGACACGACATTTAAAGAATATATATACCTATGTTTTAAATTATGCCAAGAAGAATAACAAAATAATACCGATTTATCAAGTGAAATCCTTCTATATAACTTTGTTAAATTACTTAAAAATGCTTACCTAGATTCATAAAGTCTAAAATGTTTTTTAAAGGTTATCAAAATTACTACACAATTGCGTTTTTAAAAAATTAAAAAAAAAATACATGAATAGTGTTAAAGGTAATTCGTGATCTAAGATAGTGGAGTATTAAAGACACCAAGTTATTGAGAGTTGAAGAAGACGAAGAGTCACGTAACTTTTAGAAGATAGAAGGTCTCATTTAATAAGTTAATGTACTTGGGCAGCCTCTGTAGGTAAGTCTACCTTTTCTACTCCTCCTTATAAATAATGAAGTGTCACATTAAGTAAAAGAGAGTGAACTCATAAGAGGATAAAGTATTTTGTAGCCAAAAAACTCAAACGTTCAACCCTTGTAGGTGCAACAGCTCTACAGAAGGTTTTAGCGATCTTATAAAAGGTTGTCGACAATACAGAACGTCACGTTCTGTTCGCACCTTATTTTATCCTACCCAAGCATTTCACACAAAACCCCCAATAAGTTTAGTATCAGAGTGCAAAAGTCATGTCAACATCCGCTGACAACATGTTCATCACATTTTCGCCCTACCAATTCCCCATTTTCGATGGTGAGCACTTCAACTATTTGAGTTCTCAAACGGAAACCATTTTCCTTTCGCAAGATCTGCGAAAACTTGTGGAGGATGGCTACGAAGAAATTCCAGTAGGCAACATCTCTCTCCCAGAAGGTGACAACACTTCCATTGAAGGTGTCAACACTTCCGTTGAAGGTGTCATCAACCCTACAGAAGATGAGCAGAAGGCGTACATGGAGAACGTCATGAAGAATTCCATGACTCTGCGGATTCTACAACATTCCGTGAGCAAGACCATCTACCCAAGGATATTTGACCTGAAGAAGGTGAATGAAGCATGGGAGGTCCTAAAGAAGGAGTTCAAAGGGTCATGGAATGTGATCTCTATTAAGTTACAGAAACTTTGGAGAAACTTTGACAATCTGGCCATGAAAGACGCAGAAAACGTCAAAAACTACTTCTTAAGGATCGTGGAGATCTTCAATCAATTGAAGAGTTGTGGAGAAGTCGTCCCGTATCGAAAAGTCATGGAGAAAATCCTCAGAAGTCTGAGCAAGTGGTAATCGTGATTGAAGAGATGAAGGATCTCGTAGAAGTTTCCATCTATGAGTTGATGGGTTCTCTAGAAGTCCATGAGAAGCGAGTCAGCAAGTACACAGCCCCGGTGGAACAAGCATTTCAAGTGAAGTTGAATGTTTCTGAGCAGAAGCAAGAACATTCTGGAAACAACAAACGTTCCTACGGCAGAGGACGTGGAGGCATGTCACGTGGCAAAGGTAGAGGCTATGTAGAAGGACGATCAGAAGGTCAACACCGAAGTAGTCGAGAAGCAGAAGTAGGATACCTCATATGCAGAAAGAATAATAATGAAAAAAAAAAGATTGTCGTCTTCGATGCAGGAGATGCAAGTTCCCCACTCATTCAGATCGTGATTGCTAGTACAAAGATAAAGAGCAGAAACATGAGGACAAACAAGTGGTTCTGATCATTTTTGTGGACAAGAGTTTTGTTTATTTTCTAACCGTTTTTTTGTTTAAAAAAAGTAAATGAATTCTACAACAATTTATTAGAGAGAGAAAAAAACATTATTTTAACAAATTCCTTACGGATGAGAGTCTCTTTTTTCTTATATATATAAGAGAGAATTCTGTTACATTTTAATAGAGAAAAATCATGACAATGTTATGTTTAAAGTAATCTCTAAATTAAATTTTATCGGTCTTAAAATAAGAAAATGATTATAAAGTCAGTTAATTAATTAAGTAATTACTATACAAGGGTATCATAAAATTGAGCTTTTTGTGATTGACATTTTAAAAAATCGATATCATGTTATAAAGAGTTTGTATATTATATGTTATTAGAATATACGACTGTCAAAATAGGAAAAAAAGTAGATAATATTATCATAAAGTCTGTCTCCTCCGTCTTCTTAACAGAATGATGATGATGAACGTATACTAAAGGTTAATGTTATCGTACATAGAAACAATGGCGAAATTTGCGGTCCAAGAAATGTGGTCGTTACGAGTATGCCTCGTACAGACGCGGGCATATTATTACTAAAAAAACTTTACATCGTGATCAACGAACACCTACCATAAAAGGTGCCCACAAAACTTAGGAGTACAACGACAAACAACCCGAGACGACCTTGTTTCCATTGTTCGTCATGTTAAGGCGTTTGGGGTCATCCGAAGCACGCCCTCGACTTACACAGAGGGTCAGTTGCGGCCCCCTCAGTCTCACCGATGGGATCTGCTTTCGTTTAAGTTGTTGTAATGGCAAACTTTGGCTTTTGTTGGCAACTCTCTCGCGGTATGACAAACTTGTTTAACATAAATTTTGACTTTCGCCCCTAAACAAGAATCCCACGAGTAAATAAATCGTGTCAATCAATTACATTAACCCAATAAGAGAAAAACAATGAGGTTTTATTCCCTTTTTTGGTAATATATCAATTAAAGGCAAAGATTTACACTTTCGATGCGATGATCAACTTCTTAAAAAGAGGATGTGGGAATTTACTAAACTGTAAGCAATTTTTTTTTTATCGGATGCTATCCTCACAATATTCTTAAGAGGGAGTTGATAGGGTTAGTGTCATCATACTCGAATCATTGGCATATTGCGTAGTTAAAAATGCCGTCGTCACTAATCTCGTCGTAACGAAATGATATAGTCTTTGTTCACGTAAACAGAGAAGAAACGAAAGACAGAACGTGTCCAGTAGACATAGTATAGGTCCATTACAAGACATTTTTGTCGGGAACAACGGACATCAACCATAAAAGTTGAAACGCGAGACGCCGAGACCTTGTTTCCATAGTTAGGCGTTTGGATCATCCGAAGAAAGGCTCGACTGACATGGCCATTTCATTTTCTCCCATTGACCCGCTTTCGTTTTCATCGTGGTGTCATGGCCAACTTTGGTGTTTGTCGGGCAAGTCGCCCGGTGTTGGACGGTCAATCAATTACATGACCCTCCCAAATGATAAAACACATTGTTTGATGGCGGGGAAATTTAACCGTAATTTGAATTTGAATTTGAACTTGAACGTGACACGCGATGAAGATCGCTTAAAACATATTTAAAATTTATAAGTCGATACTATTGACCGCCTCATAATTCCCGACTTCAGAGCATTTAGGGTAAAAGGCAACTGCTTGAAAATCAAGGTTTTGTTTGGTTAAGGATAGTTTATAAAAGGAATTGAAGGGAGTTGAGGAGAGAGCATGTGAAAATTTTGCCTACCTTTTAAATTCCATCTTTTGACGTGGGAAGCAGCAGCTAAACTCCAGCATACAAGATCTGCAATTCCCTAGATATTTTTCAGTTTTCGACCACAACCCATTTATCGGTAGCCCGATGAATTGTAGAACGATAACTTTATTGTAGACATTATAAGAAATTTCGTTCCGGAACGAAATTCTATATCCCTGAAGAGATTAGGTACAAGACGAAAGCAAGTACAGAAACTTGTTGTAATCATTAGAGAAAAATTCCTTTCGAGAAGTAACTAATTATTTTATCCGAAATGAGATTTGTTACCGGACAAAAGTTAAAGAATTTCACTTTTTTAGATGCAAACTTTTTTTTTTTGTTTAAAACAAACTTTCCAAAGTACTAAAATTTGCTGCAGAATAGTTCGTTTAAGGCCTACCTGAAATTAAATTTACTATAGGACAAATGTCATTGATATCACTTTTAAATACTAGTTTTTTTATTGAAACGAAATTTCTAAAGAAACAAACAGCGGCAGAAGAGCACAATGATATTGATATATTAAAACCAATAAAATAAAATCATGGCGAGAAGATTACCTCAAACTGGGAAATACAGGCTTCCGTGCATGGTTTGGTTCCATGGAATTTTTTTAATAATAATAATTATTATTATTATTATTATTATTTCCAAAGAATTGATTTCTCACTCCATCCACATAGTGTCTTCAAACAGAGCCCTCGATAGAAACAATAAAAGGTGAAGGGCTTAACGATGACCTTCCCGGTAATAAATAGGGGCGATCCAAGAGGGGATCTCGGCGGACTAGCAAGAATTTTGAATATGGCCCGTTTGCATTACTTCTTCGTGGCTGCCGTTTCGCTCGCTCTCCATATGGGTTGCGATGTCGTGAGCGGGTCCGACACTGACTTCTTGTCTCGGATCTGTAACGGGAATATATTCCCGGGATATTGGCATGAGAAGGATTACCCGGAGACGTTGGTGCAGAAGATAGTTGACAACACTCCGGATGCGGACGGCCACGAGTATTACACCCACGATAAGTATTACAGCGTTGACTTCTGCGGTCATGGGGTCTGCACAGCGGGGATGTCGCGGGAAGATTGTTCCACTTGCCTGAAGGCCGCGAGGGACAATCTCTGGGGTAAGTGTAACAAAGCGACTGTAGGAGCACAGGTCCAACTCCGGGGTTGCAGGATCAGGTATGAGGAATATCACTTCAACAACGACGGGTAAGCCTGATCTCGGAAAGGATCCCACGTTGCTTTACCAGCCTATTCATGCATCTCTCCTGTTTTCATTCTGGCGTTAATAAAACAAACACATTTCGTCTGGCCGTATATGCTCTCTTGTCCTCTTTGTGTTGTAACTGCACTAGACTAGTGCTCACTTTGCGTGAAGTACACCAAGTATAAACTCCGGATGGGCAGCAACCTGGGCTTTCGCCCTGGGCTGTAATGGTCTCTATTTGCTTTCGAATCTCGATATCGTAGTCAATTATGTTGGCTGAAACTAAAATCTCTGTGCGCAATTTAACGGACATTTGCATCAAAAATACAGTTCCAGAAATGATCTGTAAGAGGTCGAAACCATGTTTCTTGTCACGGTTGTCGACGAAGATGATGTTCGGAGAAGAGAAGCATAGGCAAGGTCAATAGCCGATTCCACGTTCTTCTCAGATGAACTAGATTTCGTTAATCTTTTTAACCTTCCCCAGTTATTGCCGAGTTTGGTTTCAATTTGGGCAAAGTCTTCACGGATACAACGAACTCAAAACCAAAGTTTTGTTGAAGTATCCGAATTTTATAGACGTTTGACTTTCCCTAAAAGTAAAAGTCCGATAAGAACAATCGAGTCGATTCAGGGAACGTCAAAATAATCGATGGAGGTCATTCCCATTAGCAATAATTGCGGGCCATCGAAGTGTGAATGTCACTGAGTCAGTGCAGGATTTGCAACGAGAGGGCACAACTAAAGGCATGAAAAGCATTTCAACGGCTTCCTCGGTCCGCGTATTGACTCAGGCGGCGTCGAGGTGTAGAAATCTTACGGTTTGACCTAAGTTTAAGTGTTGGCGCACGCCGAAGCCCTTAGAAGTGAGTCGAACCGGATTCGGTTCTAGATCGAAAGTTAACGAAAAATAAAAGAGACAAAGAATTTACGTGGTTCGGTCAATCGACCTACGTCCACGGGCGGAGAAGAAGATTTCACTATATTCAGTGGAGTAAAAACTTAGGTTGAGACCCTCTCTAATCCCCTCGACCTACCCGAGTATAAGATCTCGCTTTTCCGGTAAGAAATAAACCCTAAGTGTTTCCCGTGTTTCCCTACAGCCTCACTCTTTGCACTCGTGTATCCCTCTTTTATGTTCTCAGTATTTTCTCTCTCTCGTCCTTTCATTCGTTTCGTATACAAACACCTATTTATAGAATAACTGGCCTCACATATATAGGAAATCTGACATATAAATGTATTCGTGATATAATCAAATATCATCCAACATATCCCCAAAAGATATATTCTCTCACTTCGGGCCACAAAATCCTAACATTAAGATTTTAGGTTAAAAGATAAGGTTTCTATATACTATTATAGCGATGTTGGGTCTTCCAAGTAAATCGTGTCATTCAATTACATAACCCCAAGAAAAGAAAACAATGAGGTTTTATTCTCTTTTTTGGTAATATATCAATAGAGGCTAAGATTTACATTTTCGATGCGATGATCGACTTCTTAAAAAGATGCCGTGGGAATTTACTAAAATGTACGGAATTTTTTTTCTTTTTATCGGATGCTATCCTCACAATATTCTTTAGAGGAAGTTGATAGGGTTAATGTCATCATACTCGAGCCATTGCCAGATTGGGTAGTCGACAATGCTGTCGTTACTAATGTCGTCGTAACGAAAAGATATAGGCCTTTTTCACGTAAACGGAAAAGAAACGGAAGGCAGCACGTGCTCAGTAGACAGAGTATAGGACATTACAAGACATTTTTGTTGGGATCAACGGACATTAACCATAAAAGTTGAAACCCGAGACTCCGAGACCTTGTTTCGTTGTTCGTCGTACTGAGTCATTTGGATCATCCGAAGCATGCCTCGACTGACACGGCCCTTTCATTTTCACCGATGGACCCGCTTTCGTTGTCATCGCGATGTCATGGCCAGCTTTGGTGTTTGTCGGGCAAGTCGCCCGGTGTTGGACGTGCTTTATTTTAAAAACAATTTTTGACTTTCGCCCTAAACAAGAATTCCATGAGCAAGTTTTCGTCAATCAATTACATGACCCCCATATCGAATAAAAAAAGAAATGATCGAGTATAGGAAGAAAACACACTGACTGTGGGGAATGCCCGGAAAATTTAACTGCAACATTGTTATTTTAATTTGACGTTGAATGTTGCACTTGATGAACAGTCTCTAATCTGAAAACTGCAAAGCAAATAAATTTCATCCTCCCTTTCAGCGACATATTTTCTTATTTAAAGATCGCTTAAAAATGTTTCAAAATTTATTATTGAACAATATGTCGAAGCTGAGAATCCCATGTTTAGTTTTTGGATGAGCGGATGTTTCCACAGAGTTTGAGAATGGATGATTGGGTTTTGCTTATGATCTCCAAACTTTACGGTAATCGTTACAGGGAATGATATTCGCTGCAAGACAAGCAAGGAATTTCCCTTTTATGCTTTTCTGTTTGGAATAAAATTCCTAAGTACCAAAGCTTAATATAATAGTTATAAGAAAGTTCGTTCGAAAACCAATTCTTTTTTCGAACGAGATTCACTGCAAGACAAGGGTAAATAATTCCATTTTTTGATACCGAACTTTTTCGCGTTTGGATCGAACTTTCTAAAATACGAAAGTTTGTTATAATCAGTATTGGATAGTTCTTTTAATAATGAAATCTCCTAACTGAAATTAAATTCGCTACAGATGAATGTCCTTACTATCATTTTAGTTACTAACTTTCCTTTCTTGGAACGAAATTCCTAAAGAAAGCAAATATGGTGGCAGAGTACAATGATATTGATACATTTAAACCATAGAATAAAATCGTGACGTGAAGATTACCGATATATACATATATACCTCCGCCTGAGTTTGAATTTCTCGAATTCTGTAAGCTAGCTCGGAGGAGACGTAAGAAAAATGACCAACTTGACCCTTGACTCGCGAAAATGGGGAAGCGGCTAACGGTACGTGCACGTGGGACTTACGTAGTTTACTACTTAATACTAAAATTAAGTAGTAAATTTTACTAAAAGTTGACCGTTACTACTCTAGTCAACGCAAAAGTAGTAAAAAAAGTAGTAAATTTTACTACTTATTGGTCTTCTTTTAGTAAAGTCAATGCAAATGTAGTATAAAATGTCGTAAATTTTACTACTTCTAGACTGTTCACCGCAGTGCAATTTTACTACTTTTACGCTGACTTTACTAAAATCTCATTTTTAGTAAAGTCAACGTAGAAGTAGTAAAAAAAGTAGTAAAATTTACTACTTTTTTTACTACATTTGCGTTGACTTTACTAAGAAAACCACACTTTTAGTAAAGTCAACGTAAAAGTAGTATAAAAAGTAATAAAATTTACTACTTTTAACTGTACAAATTATGTCGACAATTAGTAATTGTTTACTACTTTCGCTGTGATTTTTAGTAAAATTACGTTTGAGTTGGTAAAATTGGTAGTAAATAGGTAGGGTTTGTCGTAAATGTTTACTACTTTAAGCATGTTTTTACTAAAATAAGTAGTAAACTGTTACTACTTTATCGGCGTTGACTAAGAAATTTTACTACTTTGAACAGTGTTTCCGAACCTAACTCTGAACCTAATTATTCTAAATTTTGATGTGAAATGACTATTTTGCCCCGGTTACTATGATCGTGGACAGTGACACAAACCTATGATCGTGGTAACCGGGCAAAATAGTCATTTCACATCAAAATTTAGAATAATTAGGTTCGGAGTTAGGTTCGGAAACACTGTTCAAAGTAGTAAAATTTCTTAGTCAACGCCTATAAAGTAGTAACAGTTTACTACTTATTTTAGTAAAAACATGCTTAAAGTAGTAAACATTTACAACAAACCCTACCTATTTACTACTAATTTTACCAACTCAAACATAATTTTACTAAAAATCATAACGAAAGTAGTAAACAATTACTACTTATCGACATAATTTGTACAGTTAAAAGTAGTAAATTTTACTACTTTTTATACTACTTTTACGCTGACTTTACTAAAAAGGAGAAATTTAGTAAAGTCAACGTAAAAGTAGTAAAAAAAGTAGTAAAATTTACTACTTTTTATACTACTTTTACGTTGACTTTACTAAAAGTGTGGTTTTCTTAGTAAAGTCAACGCAAATGTAGTAAAAAAAGTAGTAAATTTTACTACTTTTTTTACTACTTCTACGTTGACTTTACTAAAAATGAGGTTTTAGTAAAGTCAGCGTAAAAGTAGTAAAATTGCACTGCGGTGAACAGTCCAGAAGTAGTAAAATTTACGACATTTTATACTACATTTGCGTTGACTTTACTAAAAGAAGACCAATAAGTAGTAAAATTTACTACTTTTTTTACTAGTTTTGCGTTGACTAGAGTAGTAACGGTCAACTTTTAGTAAAATTTACTACTTAATTTTAGTATTAAGTAGTAAACTACGTAAGTCCCACGTGCACGTACCGTTAGCCGCTTCCCGAAAATGGTGCTTAAATATGCACTTTTCTAGTATCAATCATTATATTGCTCAGTAGTCTTCCAACAACGAAATATTCTGGAATATGAGTGTGTGACTTGATAATAATTTAAAAAAATTCTCACTTTCGTATTTTTTCACCTTATCACTTCTTATCAGACATCTCTTTACTACATTCTACAGCTCCGGTTTTCTTACCCCCGGAGAGTTTGTTACTAAAGTCAAATTTCTGATAAAAAGAACTTTCAATTTTGTAAAATAGTTTTTTTTTCATCAAATGATGATGATAATAATAATAATAAACGAAAGAACTGACCTCTCACTCCACAGGTGTCTCCAAAAAGAGCCCTCGATAGAAACAGTATAAGGTAAAGGGCTTTACGAGGACCTTCCCGGCAATAAATAGGGGCGATCCTAAAGCGGACCTCGGCGGACTAACAAGGAACTTTGAATATGGCCCGCTTCCATTGCTTCCTCGTCTCGCTCGCTCTCCTTATGGCTGGTGATATCGTGAGCGGGTCCGACAATGACTACTTGTCTCGGATCTGTAATGGCGAGACGTTCCCGTCACAGTGGCACGAGAAGTATTACCCGGAGACTTTGGTGCAGAAGATAGTCGACAACACTCCGGATGCGGACGGCTACGAGTATTACACCACGGATAAGTATTACAGCGTCGACTTCTTCGGTCATGGGGTCTGCATAGAGGGGATGCCGAGGGAAGATTGTTCCGCGTGCCTGAAGGCCGCGAGGGACAATCTCTGGTCTAACTGTACCAAGTGGAGTGTCGGAGCACAGATCCAACTCCAGGGTTGCAGGATCAGGTATGAGAAATATCACTTCAACAACGACGGGTGAGCCTGATCTCTTAAAGGATTCTATTACGCTTTACCAGCCTGCTCATGCTTCTCTCCTGTTTTCTCTCTGGTGTAATAAAACATACACATTTCGTCTGGCCGTATGTGCTCTCTTGTCATCGTCGGCATGAGCATGTTTATGGTAACATTAATGATACCAACACTAAAACCAGATGTATGAAATTGCTCATTCTCTTTGCCTGAAGTACGCGTAGTATAACTCCGGAGAGGTAGCGGCCTCGGATTTTACCTTGAGATTGTGAAAAAGGATTGTCACCTAAATGGGGCAAACCAAAGTCTCGAAAAAGTAAATGAGTTCGGCTTTGTATATAAGTCTAAACGGGCTACTTTCTTTGTAACCAGTTGATTTTAAAAAGGAACCAATTCTACGTTACTCTCAGATGAATTAGTTTTCGTTAATCTCTTAACCTTCCGAGAAATCTCCAAGTTTGGCTTCGATTTGGGGAAAGTCTTCACGAATTGAACAAACTTAAGAGCAAAGTTTTGTTGAAGTATCCGAAATTTAAAGACCTTTGACTTTCCCGAAAAGTTGAAGTCCGGTAAGTACAATTGAGTCGATTCAGGGAACATCAAAACAATCGACGTAAAGCATTCCCGTTGACGATAAGTACGAGGGGATTGTTCCTATGAGGGGAAAAAGGAATTTGTCCTCTACGGTCATATCCCCTCAAAATTTTAAAGCAACTTCACTCAAATCCCGGAATGTCTGAAGAAGGAAATTTTTACGAAAATCCTTCTAGAAGTCTTGTGAAATTGGAATTCCTCCCGGGGTAAAGAGGAAATCCCATTGAAATTAGTAGTATCATAAATAATCTTTTAAGATAATTAACTATAAGGGAATTCTAAAAACCTTGAGAGCTGAAAACTCCTAGCTTAGGAAATGGGTGAAATAATAAACAAGATGTTAGACTATGTGGAAAGAGACATGTTTAAAAAGGCTCGTAGAGACGGAGACGATCTCTGCACTAGAGAATACCTCAGTATAACTAGGAGAAAAGTTGAAACTGGGAGGAACCAACTCCAAGCCAGGTCAAGGTCAGAATGTAGATGAAATATGTAAGTAATCAGTTGCTCCTTTTAGTTTTAAATCCACAATGACGAAATGTAAATTTGAACTCATCAAACAGTGAGTTGGCAAAAGACCTTAGGAAAGCCTTGTGCCTGGTAGAGGAAACTCCGGTTCATTTAGATAATTGAACGCTCAATGAGCTGGTAACTACGACGAGGGAGATTTACAGGCCAGACTATCGCCATAGAACTAAATTAAAATTTATTCCAAGGGATAATGTCATAAAACCCATAATCACCCCCGGTGTTTTTCTAGATAGTGATTGTGAAAAGCATATATCCAAAAGGGTAGATGAATGACCATCACTTATCTGAATGATTGCGTCCATTGGGATTCTATCACTTGCATTACACAATGAGTTTTGTGTGGCTTCCATCAAGAAATTTAAGGTCAACGTGCCGTGACCGAACTGAAGGACAAAACTCTGGGAGCACAGAAGGTGAGAGACTGACATAGTTATGTAACTACGTTTTGTTGTGGTTGTGTGCATGAACGTCTACTCAATGAGGAGCCGAGGGGAAGCCTTCACGAGGAGTGGAGCATTCTTTGTGATGAGCCATTGGATTACTCAATGAGGAGCGAAGGGGAAGTTGCAGCGGGTTGTTGTGCATGCTTAATGAGGAGCCGAGGGGAAGTCGCAGCGGGTTGCTGCGCAACAGGCGAGGACACCATCCGAGAAGGAAAACGTCCAAATACCCGGTTACCATTGTTAGTCACGCTAACCCGTGCAACCGTTAGTCTCGCTAACCCATGCAAACTTGTAAAAGTGCAGTACCTTCGGGTGCATGTGCTATAGAGGGCCTGTACACCTTCTACATCACTGATACGTTCCGATTAGTGATAACCACCCTACATTTTGGGTGATAGTGGACGTAGGTAATCTATACCGAACCATTATAAACTTGTGTCTCATTTACTTTTGTTTGCTAATTATTTTATAAGTGTTAATCATACAAAAGCCGCAAACAGAAGATAACCATGCATATATAGAAGGTTGACCGATGAGTTACAGGAGGTGATACTACGCTACGTCCACGCCCGTTTAAGCCTGAACCTCTAAGGTTTCGAAAGTTGTCAAGAGTCATTCCATTGGTCTGATTGACGACGTATACGACAGATCAATTCGGATTCTGTTCGATAGCCTATGTGGCAAACAGTAACATAACAAAGTAACTATTCTTACAAGAGGTATAGTCTTCCGTTATTGGGAGTTCTGTGAAAAAGTTTTAAAAGTAACCATTTAGGCATTAGTACTAATTCATCCCACTTAGTCGTAATCAATGGGCCAACACGATTAACAAAAGAACGTCTCGACCAACATGACAAGTCCGACAAAGGTTCAGCTGTTCTCATGGCGACGAACTCGTTTCCATTTTTACCGTTGTCATCGCCAACATTGTTTGCAGTTGGCGGCTTGCACCTGAAGAAGAATTCAGATAAGTAACACAAATGAAATACAAAAGACTTTGGGTTTACTTAATTAATGCTTTGGGATAAAAAATTCATGTTTTAAATTGATCACAAATATGAAAATGATCGAGTAGAAATGCTTAAACACAAGGGAAAAACATATAAAAGAATACAAACACCTTGTCCTAGGAAATATAGACATTTCGTTTTCTAACTTAAGATGCGTTTGGATGGAAGGGTTTTAGATATTGTTTCCCTCGTTTCAAGCACCTCAATCTGGAATCTGGAGGTGTTCCCAAACAAAGCCTTACGAGGAAATTATTAAAGATGGAAGAAGCTTGAAAAGGACTTGCCCTTAATAAATAGTCCATCCTCGCAGAGGAACGGAAACCTGTAATATGGCCCGTTTCCTTAGCTTTGCCGTATCCTCCATCTTGCTCGGTCCCCTCATGGCATGTAATATCACGAGCGGATCAGACTCTGGCTACTTGTATAGGATTTGCAACGACGAAAGATTCCCGGGCGACGGGCACGAGAAGGATTTCCCGGTGAGGTTCGTACAGAATATAGTCGACAACATCTTGGGTCATTACTCTGTCGATGGACGGCTACGAGTATTACATCAATGAGGAGCATTACCCTGTCAATTTCTACGGTCACGGGGACTGTGCAACAGGAATCTCGTCGGGAGATTGTTCCGAGTGCCTAAAGAACGCGATGGACAATCTCTGGTCGAACTGTGATAAGTCGGTCATCGGAGCACAGGTCCAACTAGTGGGTTGCAGGATCAGGTAAGAGAAGTATCAATTCAGCAACGACGGGTGAGTCTTCTTCGGAGAGGATGTCACGTGTTTTGAGCCCATTTCCTGTTTCCTTTCTCGTGGAATAAATGAACGGAAGTTTTGTGATGATCATTACCTCGGCCATATACCTCATCTCTTATACGCGATCCATGACATGTATAGCGTTACCTAATTTCTTTCGTGTTGTATGTCTCACATAATGGTGCTGGGGTCGACGAACCCCACTCTTGACGAAACTGGCAAGTTGAACACCAAATCCAGTGTTCTCGCGAATGAACTCATTCTCATTATCCGTAGGCTTGTCTAAATCTCGGGTTTCATCAGCAAGTCTTACGATTCCTGCCTTACAATCGAAGAGGTTTTCAAATATTATAGACATTGACTTCAAACCTAAAAATGAACTCCAAACATTGGGAAGTTCTCTCTCTGTTTTGCTCAACTAGTAACAAAAATAGTTGTGCAGAAGAATTCCAAAATGTTTGTTGGCAATAACTACGCCATTCACGACTCCCACTGTAGTCGCCAAAAACGTGTTAGCGTCGGAAACGGATCACGTCGGAAATATTTGGCAATAAGACTCACAGGGATTTTGTAGATGTGGTCGCCAGTAAGTAATTGAAGAAATCGATTGAATGAAGTCTTACAATAGAAAATAAGAGCTTACAGTCATAGAAATAAAATAAGGACGGAAAGTCGTTGACTAGCTACAGTGCTTCGTAGACATGGAGCGTCGTTGCAGACTTGACGGTGGAACGCTGCAGGGTGGCGTTCCTCTGGTGGCAGGAGTTAGTTGCTGAGCTTGATGGACTGGGTACGGTCGGATACTGAGGCGGACGTGGACGTCAAGGCTGTGGTGGTCTGTGTTGGCGAGTGTGTCGAAGGCGAAGATGCGTACCGGGACTACGGTGGCTCGTCCTGGCATTGAAGTCGAGGGCGGAGGGTTGTTACCAGAGCTACGGTTGCTCACTCTGATGGTGGAAGTGAAGGCGGAGGGTTGTTACCAGAGCTACGGTTGCTCACTCTGATAGTGGAAGTGAAGGCGGAGGGTTGTTACCAGAGCTACGGTTGCTCACTCTGATGGTGGAAGTGAAGACCAATGAAACCTGAAGGGTCTCTCCCAGGTCGGGGAATCCTAACAACTACACTAAGGGGTGACGAGCAAGATAAGTTTCTGTTGGCTGATTTGATCGTGATTTTCTCTGAGGGAGATCTCCTCCCTTTTATACTTGGTCTGTTACGACCTTCTAAAGATCTTCCAGACCCAACTCACCCCAATAATCTCGGAGCTAACTGATTCCCACTAATTTAAACGTGGATCAGCTCCTTTGACTTCGGGTTTAATTGATTATCTTTAAGACGTGTGCTAGTGTTATGCGTGGGTAATAAGTCCCAATTATCTCGAGGCCATGGAACCGTTTTCCTTTGACACGTGTATCTCGCAAGCACAGGCCTATAGTCTTAATATCCTCTACAGGCACAAGCCTGTAGGTTTTGTGTCGCAGGCACTAGCCTGTGGACTTCGTGTCCCAGGCGCAGGCCCTCAGGCGCAGGCCTGTAGACGTGATGTCCATCGGAGGTGCAGGCTTGTAGGCTTCCCTTGATTACAGGGTTACTATATTACTTCTGTAGACTTCTCTCCACAGGCACAGGCCTAGTATATGGCTATGGGCTTTTGTAGGCTTTATCAAAATTAGGCCCAAGATAGCTTGCACGTTAGTTGCATGTCAACATAAGTGCCCCTTTTTTGCTGAGGGGACTTACGTCGCCTGAGCACTTCTGACGTTGCGTGCTTCAGTAAATCAAATATTTGATCTTCTGCAGACAGGATATTGTCCTTGCGAAAAGATATTTTTTGTAAAAGTGTCTTTTCACCTCCCTTTTTCAAAGACCATTTGTCTTCTTTCCTTTCCCGAGAGGAAAACCTTTCGCCTCCCTTCCTCGAAACTTTTCACACTTACTCCTCACTCGGGCCATTCTTTAAATCCCCTTGCAAACCTTCCGAGAATTTCTCAAACTCCTCACTCGGACCGTTCTTTAAATCCCCTTGCAAACCTTCCGAGAATTTCTCAAACTCCTCACTCGGACCGTTCTTTAAATCCCCTTGCAAACCTTCCGAGAATTTCTCATTTCTCATTTCTTAAACTTCTAAGTTTTTTCAGTTCACTTTTCAAACATTGCCTTTCATCAGCCTTTCGCACCCATATCCCAGAGAAAGTCCCTTTTTTTCTATCAGAAACCTCTTTTTGAATCTTTTAACAAAAGCAGTCTTCTTCGCCACCCTTCCGTAAGGAGACGAATGGCCCAAAACCACCTCTGGGGGCATGAGGATGGCCATCTTCAGCCAACCAGGAACAAACGGCTGCCCATCTTTGCACTAAAACGCCTTCGTTCTACTAGATCTTTAAAGAATGCGCTGCGACTGATCTCCTCTTCCCTTTGTCTGCCCTGTTCTTTGGCGAAGAAGGGTCACTTCGCAATGTCATCCCTCCCTGTGAGATATGGCCTTCATGCGCAATCCAATGCCTGGACAACCTCAAAAGGTTGTTCGGCCAGTCATGTATTGTTGTAAATGGCCCAGTTCTCTTTCTGAAGCAAACGAAGCTTCCGGGGCTTCATCATCTTCATCATCGAGTATTACAGCAAACTGACCTCACCAAGCAGAAAGCTGACGACGTTCGGGCCTGTGAGTTTTCTCTTGGCCAAGTGAGACAGACCGTAGGTATTCACAAGCTTACTTGCTTATGCCAAGCTCCAAGGAGGGTGAAGCAGGAGTTAAGTAAGACAGACCGGAGGTATTCACTAGTTGTTCTGCCTCCTGTCAGCTTCTTAGGCATGCAGAGGCGATTGCCCAATATGCCAAACCATAGGCATTCCTGGGCTGACCTATTCTTGCTTGACCGTTATAACGAGCAGGTAGAAGGAAATAAGAAGTAGAGGAAGAAGTGGAACCGGCTAAGTCCATGGTGCGGGAATAGCTGAAAGGCTAACCAAGTGCGGAAAACAGCAAAAGTAGACTTTACTTAGAGCCTCTTCTTTTTCTCTCTTCTGTTCCCCTATTTTCTTCCTTTTTATTTGGACGCATTACTGAGAACGTAGACTAAGACTAACGTTTTCCTGTCGTCGACTTAACTACTATATCTTCGATGTAGACTTCTACTGTCTTGCCAAGAGAGGCATCAAATATAGTATTCATCGCTCGCTGATAAGTTGCGCCATTATTTTTTAATCCAAATGGCATTACTACCCATTCGAAAATCCCTAAGGGATATCTAAATGCAGTCTTATGTATGTCTTCCTCTGCGATGAAGATTTGGTTATAACTAGAAAAACCGTCCATAAAGGACATAATCTGATGCCCCGCTGTCTTGTCAACAAGGTCGTCTGCGATTGGCTTTGGGTATTCATCTTTTGGAGTGGCGCGATTGAGATCTCGAAAGTCTATGCAGACTCTGATTTTGCCATTCTGTTTAAGGACAGGAACTATATTGGAAATCCATACTGTATAGCGTGAGGTCCTAATATAACTTGCTCGAAAAAGTTTTTTAACTTTTTCAAAGACTAGTTGCGTGACTTCAGTAGTCATGCGCTTGGGCGTTTGCTGCACCTGCTTAAAATCTTTTTTAATAGGAAGTGTGTGTTCTACAAGTCTACGGTCTAATCCTGGCATTTCAGTGTAATCCCAGGCGAAACAGTCTTTGAATTCCTCAAGTACTCCCCTAATCGCATTAAAAAGATCTTTGTTTAAAGAAGAACTAATGAAAAGAAATCTAGGAGATGACTCACTTCCTAGGTTAATGCTGACCAATGGGTCGCAAGGTGTCATCAAAGACTTACGTTCCTCAGAACCACCTAAGTCAGTAGACACGGGCTTATTACAAGCATTGGGTGCTCTAAGCGCTTCTGAGTTTATTGAAAACCAAGAGACGGGTTGACTACAGTAGCGATTTCCTTGGTAGTCTTGAAGTCGCTGAAGGACATTGGCGACTGCTTCGGTTACTCTCTCATTCTAGTCCATAGGTCCCTTCCTTGAGGAGTCTATCGGGCTCCAACTCCGTAGTACCATTGTGCTGGTCTCTCGCCACTTCCTCTTCTCTTGGTTTGTCAGTCGCCACCGGGTTCTTCCCCGAGTTAACTTCTTGGAGAACCTCCTCAATGTCTTGAGTAGACAGCTCGTCTCCCCAACCAGTTGAAACAATCGGCCCTGTATCTGGCTTGGGGTGCGATGTCCCATGATCTACAATGTAATCGAACTTTCCTGACGGCTCGCCAAGGGGCCCTACCGTAGGGTCGCTAAGCTTATAGCGCTGGTCCAGCGTGAGGCCTTTGACCGTCTTGCTTGTTTCTGCGTGCAAGATACCCTTGTCACAACAGGAATATTCATCAGCCTTGATAATTTCAATTTCGGAGTCAACCCAAAGCAACAACTCTCTATGCAACGTCGAAGGGATAGCAACAGCTTTATGGAGCCAATCGCGGCCCAATAGTGCATTAAAAGTGGGAATTATGTCTATCACGAAGAAGGCAGTTTCCCTTTCCTGGCGACCTACTTCAAGGTGCACCGAGAATACCCCTAGGCATTCAGATTTCCTGCCATTAAACCCACTCACTGCGACATTGGTACATTAGTTTTAACCAAGTCGCAAGGCTTATATCCAAGCAATTTAAACCTGGATAGAGGGAGCACGTTTATAGTCGCTCCGTTGTCTACAAGGACTCGACTTACTACTGTACCGTCAAAGGCAGCAGTTATGTATAATGAATGCATGTGTTGTTTCACACTGTCATATGGATTTTCTAATCAATTTAATGGAAAGCCTGCTGGGTAAACTGGAGAGCAAGGAAGAGGCACTTTACCTACTAGAGTCCTTGCGTCCCGCTTACAAGCGAAGTCTACAGGCAGGGTAAGAGCATTGCAGCTCACGACTGGCCTCATTTCCCCGTCGACATCACTTGGGATCTCGCTCCGGAGTGGGGTATAGTCAAAACTTGAGCCAGGTTCTTCTGAATGATCCGTAGACTCAAAGCACTCTGCCTCGGCGCTAACTCCATTTGCAAGTGCTCTAGCCGGTGGGGCTGCTCCTGAGAGGGCTGGCCTGGGCCTTTTGGCGACATGACTTAGACGTCTGTCCCTCCTCTTGCACGCCCTCGGAGGCAAAGTGGTCTTGCCCATTGCCTTCTGCCAATATTTCGAAGGGTTAACTGCTTTAATTACCCTTGATTTCTTAGAACCAAGGAAAATTTGACGTACCTCAACGTAGTCGCCAACGAATGGGTCATACCCTACTACAGGGTATGACCCAGGATATTGTTTTGAGCTATGAGCTTGCATTTCTGACAGAGCATCTTTGCTTCCAAAAATTGAGCTATCGGTGGGCCTGTTCGGATCGCCTGGATATCTACCTTAGGCATTCCCTGTCTAGGCTTGTTCATCCTCTCTTGTGTTCGCTCAGGCCTCTGGGCTCTATTAGGATTATCTGCTTCTGCACTACCAGGGCGAGACTCCTCAAGATGGCCAGGCCTTTCTTGCCCTGACCTGGCACCTTGTTGGGACGAGGAGTCATTAAACTCCAGATGTCGCCTGGGCCGTTCGGGTACACGTGGTTGTGACTCAGGCGCTCGGCCTCGGCCATGTGGACCACCTCTCCCCCCTCGGTTTGCCGACCTGCGCTCTGCGCTTGGAGGGCTCTTAAAACCCCTTTGCGAGTTGTTGGAAGTGCTTCGCGAGCCCGAGTGTACTACTCCCATCGCTACCTCCTCAAGTGGGTCAGATCGTTCCAGGTGTCGCTTTGATTGTTCTGGAAATACTTCCTGAATGTATTGCATCTATCGGTGGTGTGCGTATCATCCATATGCCAGCAGCAAAAGCTAGGCGCAACCTCTTTGACCGGATAGGTGACTACACCTTTATCAACCAGTCGGCGAAAAAGGGCATTCGCCACCAAAGTCTCCCCGAGGATCTTTACGTCCTGCAGGGAATGATGATCTATATTATTTTCGATGAAATTGATTTCTACATCAGCAACATCAAACATATGGATAGCTATTTCTCATCAAAAGGTCTATCATCGACCGTTGTCACTTCGTCGACCTCAGGGAAACATAATTCCTTAGACTCTATAAGGTCCTGGATTATATTCCTGAATGACAAGCAGTCTCTAGTCGTATGTGTAAATGACCCATGCCATTTACAATAATTTCTAATCTTTTCCCTCTCTGTCGGGGGAGCTCTATGACCCGGTTTAAGTTTAATGCGCTTCCGTTGGATGAGCCAATCGAAAATCGCATCCGCCTTGTCTACGTCAAACGAATACTTTCTTTCTTCGTTGGACTTCTAGGATGCCTTGGCTTTGGTGTTTGTCCTTGCGAGGGGTTCACAAACCGTCGCTTCGCCTTTCACGAATTCGGCCATATCCACCTCAAAGGTTTCGAGTTGAAAGACATGCTTACCCTGCGACTCTTCCATCAGTAATTGATGGTACTCTGTCGCCCTTCTGGCCAAGTCATACAGGTCATTAAATCTTTCTCCCTGCAGCTTTTTCTTGCAAGGCATAGACAACGCGTTTAATGCGATCATCAGCTGATCCCTTTCAGGAATCGCAGGTCTACAGTGCAATAGTGCTTTTCGCAGGCGCATAAGGAACTGCCCTGGATGTTCTCCGGCGGCTTGCTTAAGTCGCATTACCTCAAAGATTGACATAGGCGTGTCTAACCGTGCGAATGCCTTTATAAAAGAAGACTGCATCTCTGCCCATGTCATCACTGATCCAGGAGGTAGACTTGCGTACCATGTAAAGGCATCTCCTGTGAGAGAGTTCATGAAAAGCTTTAGCTTCCAATGTCGTTTGCTACAGCATCCCCTGCCTGATGAGTGAACCGGGCTATATGCTCTACGGGCGTCATCTCATCTTCCCCCGAAAACCAGGTAAAGTCAGGCACCCTGTACCCCCTAGGAAGAGGATATTCTCTGTCAATATAGGCAGGGTAGGGACTCCTGTATAAACCAGGGTCCTCTTGCCTAACAGCTCCAGGTACCATCTGCTCCAAAACCTGAGCGATCGTCTCCCTCAGATTCGGTGGTGATATAGGAACGAGGTCGAGCTGCTCTCGGACGTATCCCACTTTATCTGGAGGATACGGCACCCTCAGGGTTACTTGAGATGGCTGAGGGTTCACTGAGACATTAGTGTAGAAGCTCTCTGCCCGTGGTAAATTTCCCATTATGGGAATTTCTCCTGGAGGAATCTCCTCAACAGGTTCTTTACCAGGTCGACGAGGGGGTATGGCACTCACGTACCTGTTCGTCTCGTCCTGAACCTCTACTTCATCATCTGCAGGATTCGTTGCGTACACCGCATTCGCTCTCCAGGTAGGAGATCGGGAGGTCGTAGGCCTAGATGGGGACACTCGGTCCCTGCTACTGATCTCTGCAGCACGTGTGTTAATACCACTCCAAGGCTCATCTCCCTGAAATGATACGTTGCGCCTCTCTACGCGCCGAGCGTCTCCCATAAAGGAATTTTCCTTGTCTACAGGAAAGCCTGTTTTTGCCGCAGCGCTTGGCCTACTCAATGCACTGAGTTGCTCCAAAATCTGAGCCATATTATCTTGCAAACCAGTGATATGCCGGTCCATTAGGCTCCTCATATCATTGAATTCTTTATGGAATTCAATTCTGGAAATAAACTCAGAAGGAGTATGACCCTCGAAACCGGATTAATTCCCGGTTTCATGGCTTCTTAGAGCCGTGTCTTCGACATTTAAGTCGGCTGGTGGATTCTGCTCATCCCCATCTAATGGAGGGGGAGGAGGATCACGATTTAGTCCGCTCCGGGTGTTCTTTGCCATCTGAAAACTTTAAGTTTCACGACTCCCACTATGGTCGTCAAAAACGTGTTCGCGTCGGAAATGGATCACGTCGGAAATATTTGGCAATAAGACTCACAGGGATTTTGTAGATGTGGTCGCCAGTAAGTAATTGAAGAAATCGATTGAATGAAGTCTTACAATAGAAAATAAGAGCTTACAGTCATAGAAATAAAATAAGGACGGAAAGTCGTTGACTCGCTACAGTGTTTCGTAGACTTGGAGCGTCGTTGCAGACTTGACGGTGGGACGCTGCAGGGTGGCGTTCCTCTGGTGGCAGGAGTTAGTTGCTGAGCTTGATGGACTGGGTACGGTCGGATACTGAGGCGGACGTGGACGTCAAGACTGTGGTGGTCTGTGTTGGCGAGTGTGTCGAAGGCGGAGATGCGTACCGAGACTACGGTGGCTCGTCCTGGCGTTAAAGTCGAGGGCGGAGGGTTGTTACCAGAGCTACGGTTGCTCACTCTAATGGTGGAAGTGAAGACCAATGAAATCTTAAGGGTCTCTCCCAGGTCGGGGAATCCTAACAACTACACTAAGGGGTGACGAGCAAGATAAGCTTCTATTGGCTGATTTGATCGTGATTTTCTCTGAGGGAGATCTCATTCCTTTTATACTTGGTCTGTTACGACCTTCTGAAGATCTTTCAGACCCAACTCACCCCAAGAATCTCGGAGCTAACTGATTCCCACTCATTTAAACGTGGATCAGCTCCTTTGACTTCGGGTTTAATTGATTATCTTTAAGACGTGTGCTAGTGTTATGCGTGGGGTTACAAGTCCCAATTATCTCGAGGCCATGGAACCGTTTTCCTTTGACACCTGTCTCTCGCAAGCACAGGCCTATAGTCTTAATATCCTCTACAGGCACAAGCCTGTAGGCTTTGTGTCGCTGGCACATGCTTGTAGACTTCGTGTCCCAGGCGCAGGCCCTCAGGCGCAGGCCTGTAGACATGATGTCCATCGGAGGCGCAGGCTTGTAGACTTCCCTTGATTACAGGGTTACTGTATTACTTCTGTAGACTTCTCTCCATAGGCACAGGCCTAGTATATGACTATGGGATTTTGTGGGTTTTATCAAAATTAAGCCCAAGATAGCTTGCACGTTAGTTGCATGTCAACAGGCGGAAAACTCCTAATCCCAGAAGACTGCCCCGAAAGTATTTCCCTCAAGAGGTTTGTGCAGAAGAAAGTAGAGAACCATCTGATACCAGACAATTACATACTACACAAATGAGTTGCACCGGTATATACCCGGGTGCTCGGATTGTATAACCGAGGTTATTCCGTACAACAAAAGTGAACGTGTTCTTACAATTTCATACAACTGAGTCACGTAGGGTAACATTACCGTAAACACGAAAATGTAATTACCTTTACCGGATACTGAGTTTCGTGAAGCCCCTGTAGTTTCATTAGTACTAATCGGTCGGCAAGTTTCGTGTAGGTGGCCAAAGCTTCGGGATATACCGAACTTCCTCGTTACATTACGAAACTGTTTTTTCACTTCTCACCTGAAGTGTTTCATGCATGAGGTAATATTTTGTATGTTATGAAGCTTTTTCATATGAAACTCGTTGGGTATAACAAAATATTTCATAGCTCGAGTAACATCGACACATTTTTAGAAACTCGCGCAGCGATAAATATACAAAATAATTTTGTATATTACGAAAGTCTGCCTACTTCATGAAACTAATTACACGACAAATGTAGAAAGAATTGGTCCATACAGTTAGGGTGATTCACAAACAACATCCGGACTTTGCTGGTGTAAGTACTCCGTAGCAGACGAAAATGACGCAAGGTTGACAAGTAGGCGGTTGCGGAACATTTTGTTATGTTTCAAATGACATCTACCATAAGAGGTGTCCACAAAACTTGCATCGTTAAACTTGAAAGTGATTACTTGTTCACTGTTTGTCATAAGTATGGCGTCCGGATTAAAGAGAAATGCTACGTCTAACACGGGAAGTTGGACGCGGGTTCTTGTGTGTTCTGCTGCATATAAACTCGTTTTCATCTTCGTTTTTTGCTTTTGTCATTGCTAACTATGCATCTAAAGAACTCCAAAGGGATATGGGACAGATAAAAATATCAAACGCCATGAGAAGGAGCTCTGTCTCCTAAAAGTACCGTTATGAGTGATTTGGGTGAACGAAAACTTAAAATCTTTTAGAATTTCGTAAAAGTAAATTGTCTCATAAAAGTTCATTATTGGTGTAATAATGGCTTCTGAGTGGGGATAAATTAGTATTTCGGCCCAACTTGAAATTTTTATAACTAGTAGAACCCGACAACAAAAAGGTTACGTTTATGTGAATTACAAAACAATGAATTACAGCAGAACCAGAAGTGAGCTACCTTAAACTATATTTGATCAGCCAAAGCCTGATCTATAGCGTCGAATGCAGTCATAAGAGGTTTCTACAATGGTATAACTTTGATAAGCCTTAAGATTTCTGCTATCATGTCTATGCAAGTTTGATAAGGTGAAGCGTGATCTGTTAAGTCTACTCCAAAACTAGGAAGGTATTTGCAGTAGCAGAAGGTTGATACAAAACCTTGAAGGTTTCTACAGTACTAAGGGATGATTGGTCTTGATCCGTGTGGTCAACTCCAGAACTTAAGAGGTCACTGTAGCGATAAGAGTTTGGTTCAAAACCTTAGAGGTTTATTCCTAGATGAATTATTGTATCTTATTGTTTCCCTTAAGTGAGATGTTTAGTTTTAAGACTAGTTAGTACATAAAGTAAATAAGAAACATGAGTTTACAGTAGTGCATCAATAGCCCATGTCCACTTTTTACACTTTTAAGATGAGTAACAAGTACAAATATTGTCAGAAGATACAAAGACTTTGCTTTAGAGGGTAACGTAGGAAGAACATATCTTTTTTATAAATAGTGACCTAATGGATTGTGAACAGAAATCTGTTACTAACTCAAGAAGCCATGTGGTTGGGGTTCTACACTGCAAACAATGGTTAACTGCACAATCCATGTGATAGCACTACAAACACTAACTGATTCCACATGCACTATGGTAAATGTTCTGCACTGCGAACAATGCTTATATCTAGAGTGTCCTTTTGTTGGGAATCAAACGGCTCCTTTCGGTAGTGTCTTGCCTACTTGACTCCTCACTAAGACTCTTGCACTATGAACATTGACTCAATTAATAAGGCCATGTGGTCGAGGGTCGGACGTTTCCCTTTGGCAATGTCATGCCTACTCAACTCCTCACCAAGAAGTTAGCTCACGGCCTTATCACTTGCTCTCCAATTCTAGGAGGCCCCTTGTGATAGGGAAAGACCAACCTCGAGCTGCCCCAACTTGGCGCTACTTGAGTGGGAATCATTCTTCTAACATCAACTTATCAAGCCAGTTGAGATTTGAGAAGAAGCCAATCGAGTCGTGGTCTAGTCAAGAAGAAGAAGGCAATCGAGAATCCGACTCGAGCAGAAAAGGGCAGCAAGGCAAAACTACAAAAAATAGCATCACAAAGGCAGTCAATTACCAACACCGCCCACTATCTTAACTTTCTGATTTTACTTCAATATTTATTTGTAATCATACATTGGTTCATCAAAGTTCGTGCTCAACCTATATAAAGTTGTTGTATCGTCGGAAAAATGACAAGTATTATTATCGTATTTTCAACGGTAAAAATTTTATATTTTCAAAAGTGAATGGATCATTCGCTTTTCTTTTCTCACTTGGTGGATTCTAAGTACAAACTGAGTCGAGTATGCAAACTAACGATGGTGTTAGCACATATACTCATATCATGTTGCACATCCCTTCAACATTCTTGTTGCTTTTCGTGGAGTCTGTCAAGCTCATTACTTCCAGCATAGTTTCTTCATCGTTGGTGCTTTGTTTTACATCTTTCGTTCGTTCACATATGCGACCAAGAACAGAAAATTTTTTTTCGAGATGTTTCAGAGACATACGCTTAGTGTGAGTCAATCTTATGTACACTATTCATATTTTACAAGAAGAAAACGTAAATACGTGAAAATGCAAAACCTAGCTAGGAAAGAAATCAAAATATCCTAACCGCTGAGAAGATATGATTAAAATAAAATTATTAATATTATTTCTAAACTCTAAACAAGTTAGACATTACCGTTGGGAATCAATCAGTCTGAGTTTTACTTTAGTTGTTTTTGTATTCTCCAAGCAATTGATGAAAAGTGGTTCTTGGTCAAATTAGAAGTAACTTCTTGTGCAAGAAAAATTACTTGAAATTAATTGCTTAATATAGTTTATTCGATCCAAATGTGATTGAATATTAATATGAATCTCATCGCGAGATTGGGTTCTAAGGAATTCATTCCAAGATTATTTCTCAGGTTTAGAAAGGATGTATAGAACCTTCCAAGAGACTAGATATAATTTCTTCATTTATTATGATATCAATGCAGAATTTCTTAAGAATTTAATCACCCCCAATGAAATAAATTATATCAGATATGGTCAAATGGTATTTCATTTGATGAGAAATAATATACATGGGGATATTCATTTTAGATTATTTATTTATTTATTCAAGTGACATTGTAGAAGTCTTTGATTACGGGATTGTATATACTTCAAAAAGGATTATTGTAGTGTTATTCAAGCTTTTGTGAATTGCAAAATGCCTAGTTTCTAAATAATTCATCACACGAGATTCCAGAAACTTATTCTCGTTGGCCATCGGGATTTGTCCATATATTATCACGTTTTTTGGATGCATGAATTTATTTTATACATTATTTCGAACAAGATTCGTGAAAATGGAAAGCTTTTTTGACGTACGAAATAAGAATTTTACATTTTCGTTGCATAGAATATTGGCGAGCATCGGTTCCGAGTAAAATCTAGAAACCATACCATGGAGTTTGCATCAAGACAGGTTGTCAGATAGATTGGGTAGGTTCTAAGTTCTAAATTATTTTTAGAACTGACGGTACCAAGTATGGTTCCAAATTATCACCTTGAAACCAATTTAGAGAACTTGAAACCTAACATATGAGACCATCAACCCTGAAATACTTCAATGATCGACAAGCCTTATTTGAGAACATGTCTTGATATGGATACAATGAGACTGATTCTTTTATCGGACCCAATGCCCATCCCTTGCTTCATAAATAAATAATATGCCGAGTTTATTTATGACCCTATATGGATTTACTAAGTTAACGATTTTTGAATTAACCTTTTCGTTCTTTGTTTTGTCCGTCAATTGCCTTTTTTTCTCAAATTGGTGCTTCCCCTCTCCTATACAGATCACGAGTAATATAGAGATGAGTAAGTTGTCCATCTGTTAGTATTGTTTTGATGATGCCATACAGAGCTTTTGTTGTGCAGAAGATAAGCTTCTACTATTTTACACATGGTTAACCTACAGGGATAGTCTGTTACGTACCTTCTATCACATAATATGTACCACGAATTATTTAATTAATCATCTGATTATTTAAATATATTCTTATAGTATTTTATGTTAATTAAAATGATTTTAAACATTTTGATTACGATTCATTTACATGTGAGTTGATATATTCTCTTTAAGGGAACAAAGCACTTTATATACGGAAAGCATTGATGCAAGGTTCCGATGATTGATCTAGAACTATCCAACTGTCAATTAATCACTTCTCTTGCATTTAAACACTTCCAGATTCTTTATGAATCATGGCAAATGACAACCCATTTAAATATGGACGCACCTTACACGTGTCTGTATCCAGAAGATCTGTCAACTAATTATAGAAACCAAGATTATCTAATTTCCATTTACAGAAGCCTCACGGAACTTATCTGTCCGAATCTTCTGCAAGCCCTATCACCTTAAATCGTGAACACAATCATGAGCAGGTGGCATAATTAATCCTCAAGTGATACGGAGCATCTCTCCCAATGGGGAAAACGTTTTATTTGGCTGACATTTTGTTCCTTATTTTGCAGAGACTTCCGGCAGCTATTGTACCTTTTCTAAATATGTTATTTCTATTTTGTGTAAAATAGGATCATTTGTTAGTTAGAAAAGAAGTGGAGGAGACTGTACGTATATAGTGAGTGTATACGACATTGTAGCCTGAGAGAAATCTGAGTTTTCAATCTTTTTGGGATTGAACAATCGGTTGTAGAAGGCCGGTGCCCATGGTATAAGCTAGACCGGACGTGAGTGAGGTTGCGAAGGATCTAGCTGCACTGTGGCGTGGCGGACGTGCATCAGGCTTAGGGAAAAGTTGGGATGTAAACGTGCCAGGCCACGAGCAGAAGGACCGTGTCTGGAGGAATCTGGTGAGGTACTAGTATCAGCTGTTTTGTAACTGGTTTGCTCGTGTGTGAAGAAAGCAGTGTCCAGGGTGTATGCTGTGCCAGGCATGAATGAGGTTGCGAAGGATCTTGCTGCATTGTGACGTGGCTGACGTACATCAGGCTTAGGGAGAAGTCGGAATGTATACGTGTCGGGGCAGTGAGTAGGAGAAGGGCCGTGTCTGGAGAAATCTGATGAGGTACTGATATCAGTTGTTTTGTAACTGATTTGCTCGTGAGTGAGGTCGTATAGGATCTGGCTGCACTGTGTTGTGGTGGATGTGTATCAGGCTTAAGGAGAAGTCGGGGTGTATACGGGCCAGGGCAGTGAGCAGAAGAAGGGTCGCGTCTAGGAGATTCACGGTGAGGCACTGACACTTGTATTTCTGCAGAATGGATGTACCTGTTGCAGGCTTTGGAGAAGCTCTACGGGTTTTATTTGCTCGCGGAAGTCTTAGTGAGGAGCCAAGCATCGGGGAAGTATTGGTGAGGAGCCAAGCATGTTGTGGAACCATCGGAGGAAAAATCCACCCTTAGACAGAGGGGTCATCTGCCAGCGTAGGGCCGTTACGTGCTTGCGTGGAGCTGTCACGTTTTACATAACCCCAACCATAGGGACTGTGGAGTTAGTCACTGTCTTCAGTGCAGAACCTCAACTAGAGAGTTTCTGGAGTTAGTCACAAATCTCTGTGCACAACCAAAGGGGTAACTGGTCACAACCCACCGGGTTTCTATGAGTAGAAAAGCCGAAGAGCTATCTACATCATCTTCTACACTACAGAAGTGTCCTGGTACCTTTTGCTAGTACATCCTTTGTGCAAAAGTCGAAGGGTTATCTACAATACCTTCTACAGGAGTGTTTTATATCTTCTGTCAATCTTGTATTCACTACAAGTGCTCAGTAGTGAATTACATCCTATAAGGGTGAAGAATAAACGTAGGTAATTATCGAACCACTATAAACCTTCTGTGTGTGATTTACTTTCTACACAAACAGTTATCTCACTGAGCATTCAGCAAAAACCTAAACAGAAAAGCAAATTAACAGACACAACGAGAACGTCTGAGCAGAGACTCCAAAGGTCCTGCATCAAACATCTAACACTACAGCAACCAATCAGGTTCTAGAGTAGTTTCCACCGATCTAGCTCTCGCAGATCATCCCTTGGTAGTGGAGAAACCTACAAGGTTTTGTAACAACCTTCTCTTACTATAAGTATCTTTCAGATCTTGAAGTAGACCTTGTTGATCACGCTCCGGCTGGTCAGATTTATAGAACCTTGATTGCAGAAGCATCAACCTTCTGCATCAACCTTCTGCTACTGTAGAAACCTTCTGAAGACTGCAGGGTCACATCCTTGATCTAGTTTTAGTTGGTCGTTCGCTAATCAAGCAGCTCTCTTCGGGATCTACTGTGAACAAGGGTTCTGTAACTTACAGAAACCTAACCTTCCGCTGCTGAGTTCTATTAGTTGTTAAAAGTCTAAAAAGGCCATTACACTAATTCATGCCCCCTCTTAGTATCATTGTTAAACAATTGGTATCCGAGCAGGTTCAACGAAAACTTTACAGCTTGTTGAGATCTTACAGAAACTCTTACCTTCTGTGTTCTCTCTAACTATTACCACTTTATTGTTTTCTACAGAAGCTTTGTTCTCTATTAGAAACCAACAATTGATAAAAAGACTAACCCAGCGTAAGCCTTACAGCTTGTTGAGAAACGGTCTTCACTCGACAGAAGCTTTCAGCTTTTCGAGTTTCTATAAAAAGACTGCAGAAGCTCTACGCTCTGCCAGAACTTAATAATGGCTGACTTTGGTGGACGACCACAATTTGGTAATCCTCCCAAATTCGATGGCCAAATCTTATCTTATTGGAGAACCTTAATGAGATCTTACATGGAAGCGATTGATGAGGATATGTGGAACATTGTTGAAATTGGTCTACCCTCTATCCCAATCGAAAACTGACTAGACTCACAAGGACGTCCTACTAGAGAATTTTAGAGACTTACGAGACTCAACTCAATGGCAAAGTATCTGCTATTTAATGTGATGTCGTCGAGTGAGTTTACAAAAGTTTCGATGTGCAATACTGCACAAGAAATCATGGAGAAGCTCACCATGTATGTTGGGACGATTCAAATTCGTGAAACAAATATGAATATTTTGGTTCATCAATATGAGAATTTGTCTGTGAAAAGTGATGAGGCTGTCCAACAGATGTATGAGAGGCTGACCCTTCTGGTAATTGTTCTAGAACATCTAGGAAAGTCATTCACAAATGGAGAATTGGTGAGAAAGGTTCTGCGTACCTTGCCCGGATCATGGGAAGCCAAGAAAACCGTTATAGAGGAAGCAAGGGATCTCACCACTCTCCCTTTAGAACAACTTATGAGTTCCTTGATATCTTATGAGATTGAGAAATTATCTCACCCGGACATCAAACCCTTCTATGTGGCTTTTAAAGCTACAAGAGAAACAGCAGAAGAAACATTTATTCTTTATCACCTGACAATTTATGTATCACAGAAAACTGTCTTTTGTCTGTCAAGGATGAGAGTATCTTTGGCATAGAAAGTTAGATCATGTAAGCTTGTTTCAATGAATTTGATGAACGGACTTCCTAACATCAAATTTAAGTAGAAAAACTTCTGTGAAGCCTTTTCACTTGGTAAGAAAACCAAAAACTCATTAAAACCTAAGAATGAAATTTCTACAACTAAACGTTTGGACCTTCTGCACATGGATCTTTTTGGACCAACCAGAGTTGAAAGCATTGGAGGAAAAAGATATTGCCTTGTAGTAGTCGATGAATACTCTAGGTTTACTCGGGTCAAATTCCTCGCCCACAAAAGCGATGCTTTCGAGGCTTTCGAAAGCTTAGCTAAACTTCTGCATAATGAGTTGAACTCTTCTGTTAAAGTTACAAGGATCAATCATGGTAAGAGTTTGAAAACCATGATTGAAACGTTCTGTAGCAAATATGGTGTTGATCATGCTCAGGCCGGTCAGATCATCCCCTTGGTAGTGGCATTATGGAAACCTTCTCGCAGATCATCCCTAGTAGTACAGAAACCTACAAGGTTCTGTGACAACATTCTGCTACTACAAGTATCTTTCATATCTTGGACTAGACCTTGCTGATCACGCTCAGGCCAGTCAGATTTATAGAACCTTGATTGCAGAAGCATCAACCTTCTGGATCAAACTTTTGCTACTGCAGAAAGCTTCTCAAGACTGCAGAATCACATCCTTGATCAGACTTCAGCTGGACGTTCGCTAATCAAACAGTTCACTTCAGGATCTGCTGTGAAGAAGGGTTTTGTAACCTACAGAAATCTAATCTTCCATTGTTGGGTTTTATTAGTTGTAAAAAGTCTAAAAATGCCGTTATACTAATTAACCCCCCATCTTAGTGCCATTGTTACACCAACACCTTCATACGAGGATAACAAATATAACGTTTTAGCATACATAATCGAAATTTTTATGTAGCCAAGCCAATAAGAAAATGCATTTAAAACTTTGAAAACTAATCTAATGAAAAACAAAAAACAAGGCAAAGAATAGGAATTCAATCAGTATGGAAAGCCTAGGATCACGCTCATCTCCTGATTTCATTAAATCACTTCGTTCGCTTATCCCAAATTCGTAATAATTTCGTTTATTAATCGGCTTTCAATTTTCTAAGTGCCTCTCCCGAGTTTACAAAGGACTATTCCAAACCAATATAAGACCTATATCCCTATAGTGAATTACGAATTCGATCCTTTAATGGTTGCCTAGAAGTATACCTCCCAATACTACTTACTAGTTAATTCGCTCCCACGATATTAACCAAGGCTATTTTGTCTTTGTTCTCTCCTAAAATTTTTATCCTAAGTTTAAATTAGGATAACAAATTACTACAATTCATTGGCCAGACAAATTGCATGCATTAAGATCAAACGAAAAAAGTAAACATGAAAAGTATGAATTTGTTCTACACCGGGTTCAGAAAATTCAACTACACAATTCGGTTCAACATAATCCTAGCAAAGAAAGTTTAGCCAAGCATCGTTTTAGGAACACAAATCAAGGAAAAGATATGCAGACTAAACGATAGTCTAATTCCCTTCTTGCTCTACTTGATGATAAAATCCGTCCTCCCCCAGAAGTGAATAAACCTAGAGAATCTAAGTAAATCTAGAATAAGATATTTTTCTGACGTTCGTGTAGTTGCACTACTTTCTGGTGCAATTGTACCAAGTTTCTGTGATAACCCGTCCATCCTCCTTCCTTTCGCGCAGCTGCGCGACATTCCTTCGCAGCTGCACGGAGTCTTTGTAGATACGCCCAATCTTCTTGTTTCCGCTTTTATCCTGAAATAGATCCAAAATTCGACAGTATCCATATTTTCGGAAATAATATGAAATATTAAGAAATATTATACAATCAACGCAATATCTCACAAATCTAATATAATGTGAAATTTCTCGAGATGTGTTATCTACCAACAGGCGAAGAGCCGAGTCCAGCCCCAAGGATTGTATACTCTACTTCCTGTCCCTGACCGACCATGGGAGCATGTAAGTATGAATTTCGTGCTAGGACTACCAAAGATGCAGCGGATGAAGGATTCGATCATGGTGATGGTCGATAGATTGTCGAAGGTATCACATTTCATTCCATGCCAGAAGACGAATGATGCAGCCAATGTAGCTTATTTGTATTTTCGAGAAGTCTTGAGATGGGGTGACGAAGACGATCGTATCAGATCGAGACGTCAACTTCCTTAGTTACTTTTGGAAGACGTTGTGGCACAAGTTGGGAATGAAACTCGTCTCAATACAGCCTATCATCCGCAAAGCGATGGTGAGACAGAGGTTGTCAATCGTACCATGGCCGCAATCCTTTGAACCTTAGTATCAAGGAATCAGAAGGATTGGGACATTAAGCTTGCTCATGCAGAGTTTTCATATTCTCCAAGTTCGACAACAAAATCATCACCTTTCGAGGTAGTTTATGGACTCAATCATTTAGTCCCTGTCGAACTAATGCCTATGAGTGATTCGAGATCAGTTAGCTGGGATGTTGAAAAGCGTGCAAAGGAGATGAGAATGCTTCATGAGAAGATTCGCGTCCAAATCGAGAAGGCCAATAAATGCTATGAAGAGAGGGCCAATCGAGGACGTAAGGAGAAGATTTTTCAGCCAGGAGATTTGGTTTGGATCAATATGAGGAAGGAGAGATTTCCCGCCAAAAGGAAGAACAAGTTGATGCCTCGAGCAGAAGGTCCTTTCAAGGTCATTGAGCGCATCAATAACAATGTCTACAAGGTTGATCTCCCATGAGAGTTTGGAGTTTCAACCACCTTCAATGTCAAGGACCTTATTCCATTTGTTGAAGACAATGATCCTATGAGTTTGAGGACAAACTCTTTTCAACAAGGGAAGGATGATACAAGGACCATCGATGCACCGTCGATTAGAGCTGTCGGCTTGCTCATCATTGACTAACTGTCGAAGCAAGAAATCCATCGAAGCAAGTCTGGTCGAAGCAGAAGCAACCCTATATTGAAGGCGCATTAATTGTCAAACCACCCACGCTTCCACTATCTTGCATTTAGTTGCATTAATTCCCAATAAGCCATTATGGCTAGTATTAAGTTTTACATGCATTTAGTTGGTTGTTAATTGCATTTACTTTCTTTTATTTCAAAGGCCACTATATAAGGTGCCTTTGTAACTCATTGAAAGCAACTTTGATTATTATATTATAAACCCCTTAGTAAGACTTTGTCTTCTGTCCGAAGTGAGTGGATTCTCCTTCAACCTATTCCTTCATTTAGTGGATTCCAAGTGCGGATTGACTCGAGCGTTCAACCGGTGGTGGTGTTTATGTATACTCTGCGTTGTTCCTCACCCTTGTCTTGTTCGTGGTGGTGTCTCTGTATCCACGGTCAAACGAGTCTATCTGAGTCTTCTTTCACGGTGGTGCATCTGTATCCGCAGAGGTTGATCTCAACCCTTCATTCTCATCATTCAGTTGCCTACCCTACACACCTTCCGCGGTTTCTAGAAAAAGAACTTAACAAGAAAATCTATTTGCAATATAAGTCGGTTGATTAAAAAAAATTCTTTCCTATCTCCATCCTTTCTTACCTCCTATTGGGGGGCTGAAAGGGAGGGACCATTGGCCCAAGGAAATGAAAGAATCATTTTCAGCATCACTCCATTCTGCATCCTTTTCAGTATGTTCCCATTCATTTTCGATATTAGAATCATATATTCCTTGTTGTCCCCGTATCAACTTAAGAATGGGTTTGCCAGTAATAAATAGGCCAACGAAGAGGCAACCTCTGTGCATGAACTGAAATATCAAATATGGCCCGTTTCCATCGCTTCATCCTAGCCACCGTCTCGTTCAGTCTCTTCATGGTTAGTGATATCGTCGTGGCTGGTTCGATCGCAGACTACATGCATAGGATTTGCAATGATGAGAAAATCCCGGACAACAGGTACGAGAAGGATATCCCGGGAGGTTTGTACAGGAGATAGTTGACAACGCTCCTAATGCAGATGGCTACGAGTATTACACCAGCGAGAAGTACTACGCCATTGATTTCTACGGTCACTGGGCGGGCACAAAGGGGATTTCGCAGGGTTTTTGTCTCTCGACTCCCTGATTGCCGCAAGAGACAATCTCCGGTCGAATTGTTACAAGTTAGTCCTCGGAGCACAGGTCCAACTCAGGGGTTGCAGGATCAGGTACGAGAAGTACCAGTTCAACAACGACGGGTGAGTCTGATCTCGGGAAGCAATATGAGCCTATACTCTTGCATTCTCCTAGAATAACTGTAAGAATCTCACTTTCATCGACCTCATCTCTGATTCAATGAGATGTATGCCATTACTCGTTTTCTACCTGTTTCAATGGAACTGGATACCCTCTCTGCCTGAAACATGATCGGGGTTTCATCTCGGAGAGTATCGTTTCCATTGGCGTGCAAACCCAAACACTGTACCCAAAGCATTTTCTTCAATCGACAGATGAAAGAATTCACTCGAGCAATAACTACAACAAGCAAGTAGAATCTCGTGGCTAAATCCATATATTCTTTTTACTAAGATGATTGACTTGGATTCTAATCAAAACATCGATACAAAGAATAGCATGCAATAGAAGGGAAACCTCAGCGAGTCCAGGAGACGGAGTCGATCTCGTCCCTCGCAGACTTGTACAGCTCGAGCCTCTTCGCGCACTGCAGCCTCCTCTCCATTAACGCCGGATCCTCATCCAACAGTTGCCCCAGCTGCTTCCCCTGAGAATAATCAAGCATAGTTCGATAACTCGTTCACATGCAGAGATACGTCGAAAACAAACAGAGAGGGGGGAGAGGGAAAATGTGCAAACTTCTCTTCGTCCGATCTGCATGTAGAAGTGATTCAACAATGACTGCTTTGCCTCCCTCACTTGACAGTACACCACGGCCTTCGGTATCGTGTTCCTGAGCGTCTCCGCAACCATACCTATGTAAGACGACACATTCGATGCTATTCTCCTGAAATGACCCTCATGATACCGATCTGTGGTCGATGCCACAGGGTTTCCACCCTTGTCGACTTCCTGCGGGAGTCTACGGAAGAAGTCCACAGTGAGATATGACGACTCCATGTCCACGAGGCGGATGACGGTCTTCTTGCCCTCATCATGGAACCTCTCCAATGCTTCATTTGCGGCGCTGGCTATTTCTCCTTGGAGTGTAGGAAAACGCTTCAGCTCCTGTTTCACGAATATTTACGAACAATAAACCTGCCTTGTCCATTAAAAGAAAATGGTCGACCACAATCAAACCCCGACGTAGCGACAATTGCACACACCTGAGTTTCACTAATCGACTTCCTGACAAGTTCTTTCAAGACAAAATGCACCTGAAATACAATGTCGCTTGTTATAGTAAAGTACAAGCAAACTGAATACAGGAAACAGGTTGTTACTAGGGAAGCACGGCCTACCGCGTCTACAGAAGCCTCAGCTGGGCCTCGGAAGTAGTTTTAGTGAGCTCTCAATTAGTCTCCTGTAACTTGTTCTGAGAGCAATTAAGTGAGGCTGATATCCATCAGCCTGGGAGACAACCTTTCTTACGTTTTGCACCGATAGATGTCGATCAAATGGAAGTTTCCTCAGAGCAGCGGGGAGCTGGTTTGTCGAAAACACCATAAATGCGATCGCCTCCAGGCCGACTTCATACAAACAAAACAAAAAATCCGGTAAATTGATTGCATAATTTTTATAGTATAAATTAAAGAATAGAGATTTTCCATTCAAACCAGCAGCCATAAGCACTAACTGAAAACGCCTCAAAAGGTCAACAGTCAAGGGACAGAGAAAAAAGAAATCCTACCCTCCCATCCAAATGCTCCTTGAAAATCTTGTCAAGATGCCCGACATAGCTCCAAAATCGTGTATAATTGAGCCTACAAGGAGCAAAAGAAATGAAAACCATGTCTTTATCATCTATTTAAAATATTTAGAACAAAATCACAAGGAAAAAACATCTCAAATTTTCAGTTCAATAAAATTACTCCAGCATCAATGCCGACAGGTCTGCCAAGATGATCCAGCTCTGACTCGAGCCTCGTCAATGCTTTTATTAATCAAGGAAGTGATGCTTGGTATGCGAGACTTAATCACAGTCTCCAGATGCTGGACCAAGTTTGACATCATCACGAAGAATTCATAGAAATTAGTTTTTTGAGTAGAATGACACTAGATAATTAACAACCTTGGACAGTAGTTTGTGCCAGGTATTCCGACCCCATTTTGTTGGGCTAGATGCCCATAATCAGGACCTTGTCGGCAAAATATTCTCGCTCCTTAACGCCTAGCAACAATCATATCCACGTTCTTATTGATATCTGCTTGAGACCGATTCACAATCCCCACCCAAGGATGTTGCAGGCCTATAAGATCTTCCTTCAAGACCTATTAGGCAGGGGAGGAAATAGTAGGGAGGCTTAGATTCAGATACTGCCTCAAGTCTTTCTAGCACTCAAATAATCCAAATTGACAGCCTTAAAATAGAAGATTTCAACCACCTATGTCAGGTATCCCACTGAAAACTGAACGCAACAGAGAACAATAAATTCTAGACAGAGAGGGAGGGAGGGAGCTTACATCTAGTGCATTAGTTCTTTGTCCATCAAGTCTAATTTAGTCAAGACTCAAAAGTCCTGTCACTGTTGCAGTTAACTGTGAGCAATATACTTAAGATTTTCTTTCATTATGAAAAACTTAGGACTAAATTATACAGAGGGATCCACTTCCCTAGCAAGCTTGATGGCATCAGAAAGTTGCAATGTCTTGATTAGCTGGGGAAATTGCCAATATGATGCAATTAGGCTGCACAAGGTAACTCAACCCATTAAGAGCAGAATGAGATGGCAGATGTTTTACACTGTTGTCAGACAAGTAGAAAAAACCAACAAGGAATATGTACTGAGCCGCAATAGAAGTCAAACAAGCCGAAAACATTAAACAAGTTATTTTGCACTAAAATCAGGTGGACCAGAGGTAAACAACCATAAAGAAGATATCACTCTTTGGCACAACAGCGGAACTGAATCCCTATGTAAATGTCTTTAAGCACACATTATTTATTCTCATTAAGGGAACTAGTAAAGCATTGACAAGTGAATCCCATAAAGACTCATGACACTACCTTATCCACATAGGACCGACCATGGTCTCAATATCTTGTACAATACATTCTGGCTGTCCCTCTGACAAAACAAATAATTAGAGCATACAAAGTAGCTGAATCTGGAAAGCAATGACTAGTAACCTTTTTGGATAATTTATGATAGGTAACTTACCAACAGCAACTTTTGTCAATCCAGGTAAATCAATCAGGGTTAAAATTGACAACTACAATGAAGCAAGAAACATAATGAAGTGAAAACAGCCTCCAGGTAAGTAGCAACAAATGCATAATTAAAGTATTACACAGCTTTTAGCATGAAGACATATTTTTGCAATTCATATGAGTAAAACGACACCATTAGCACTGAAAATGAAGAAGAAGAATTATACCATTAGGGGAGTAAATGCTAAGGTGGATTGGAACAGGAGATATCTGCTTCGTCCCTCCCGTGGCACGGTCAGTTTCATCCTGAATTTCCTCCTAACAAGAGCTGCATCATAAAAACCATGAAAAAACATCCAAGCCTCAGCAATAACTCCATGGATTAGAGAGACTCGAGTATTTTTTGCAGCTCTCATCACCTAGTTATCTAACTAAGAGCAGTAAGCTCACAAGTATACCGAAAGTCCTTCAAAACAAAAGCAAGTAAATCAGTCTGCAAGAGTCCAGACGTACAGAAATCAGAGAAACTACCGCCTGGGGAGGTGAAGAAACTCGCCATACTCCTGGGATCCATCATTGGTCTTGTGAAGCTGCAGCACCAGGGGCCTCCGAGTCACAATACCTACGAAGGCCATTCACGGAACTATCGATCAAAATCAACAAAATACAAAATTCTTCTCCAAGAGAACCAACCCACAATAACAACCGCAATCCGAACCAGCTCACTAACCGTATCCTCGGGGGAGGAAGTCCCTGCCGACGATGCTCTCCAATACGGACGACTTCCCTGAGCTCTGGTTCCCAAGCAAAACCAAGACATCAACCCCGGATCAACAGATCGAGCAGGAAAAGGACGCGGATCGTAGGAAAAAATATGACAGACCTGTCCGCCGACGACTGCGACGGAGGGGAGGGCCTCCCAGAGGAGGAGAAGGTGTGTCACCGCTGCCGTAGGTCGCCGAGGACGGTGCAGGCGCGCTGGATCCTGTTGACCAGACCGATCAAGCTCCTCCATGGTCGTCATCGTGGCGGCGGTTGGCGGTTGGCGGTTGCCGCTGATTGACTTAGGTTTGACGCGGTGGAAGGAGAAGGGGAACTGGACGGAACGGTTCTTCGTAGGGGGAGAAGACGATGGAGAGGGGATGGAAAGCCGGAGTACTTGGTTAGTTAGGAAGGGTGTTGACGGTCGGCAACGGATTTCGAATTGGTTCGAGACATGCTCGGCAATGCTCAATAATATGTAATACTTACAAAAATTAACAGGATGCTTTGTAGGACGCGGCTAACGTCCGTGGGGTGACGTCGCCCTATTGTACTAATTTCGCCCGAAATTATCACAATGTACTAACTAAATTAGTACAGTTTGTTATTATTATAATTGTATTAATAAAAATTAATATAACGTAAAAATATTGTACTAGTACATAGTTGGTACATTATACTAATTTTTTTTAGTATATTGTTGTAATTACAAATATATTGTATAAAACTTTTACTATGCCGATTTGTACAATGTATGAACGCTGTACTAGTACACTGTTCGTACATTGTACTAATTTTCATTAGTACATTTGTAGTAATTACAAACTCTTAGTTATGATTCGAAATTTTGTACTAATTTTTATTAGTACATTCCTAATGTGTTTTCCGAGCCTCATCCGAGCAAAAATTAAATCCTGTCGTGGATGTGCTTTTACACCATTTTGCACCTTCCTACTTCCCCCACACAGGCTCGTTCCCCAGGCTTCCTGGGGACTTTCTCCCAAAAGTTGGCCACGTGAATTAGAACAATCGAGTACGTTATGACTCATCCAAGCCTGTGGTTTAGGCTTTTCGGGGTGCGAGGAACGGGAGTATCAAAGTCGGCGACGGCGAGAGGGCACTATCGAAGTCGGCTAAAGTGGCAGAAAAAGCGGGAGCATCGCAAATATTCATAGTAGGTTCTCTCCTGTGATCGTGAAGTCGGCCACGATCATCAAGGGGACTATAGAAGTTGCACTGCACATTACAGACAGGCATACACGGGAGCAAACTTAAGCTATGCAGAATAACTGGCAGCCATTGTTATGCCGCGGGCTTCGAACAAAAGATGTCATTGACAGTCCGCAGTTACCGCTACCCTCTAAAAAGAAACTGGTTCTAGCATCCACAGCCCCATCTTTCACACGTCCGATAATAGGTTCCTCGGATAGTCCTGCGTAGACGTACAACGTAGATGAGTTAGAGCAGACGATAGGTGATTGAGAAGTTAGTACTCGCTTTTTAGACGTACACGTACCATAATAAGGCGTACTTGCGGTTGCGATCAGTTCCTCGAAGAATGGATCGAAACTCCCTCGTCGCCACAGGATGAATATGCCGTCACACCAAGAACTGACAAGGTGATGGTTACTGAAGGGAAAATGCTGGCATATGGTGGGGAGCGTCGTTGAGTGCTAAGGACGGGAAGATTAACTACAAGGCAATGCACGTCTCCTGGACGGCGATTAGTTCCATTGCATCGTTTATGAAGGTAGTTGTTTATGGAGCTTGGGCAGCTCCATTCAGGATCGACATTTCGTTGTGCATCTCCATATCTACGGACGCCCTCTACCACCGCCAGGTCCACGGCGCCCCCTGTATCCATTCAGATCAGCTCCCACACCGAATGTTGTTGTAAAACTCCAGCTTGACACGCATTTGGAAGACCTTGCTCTCAGAGAATGCTGTTGCTAGACGAAGCGACGGGCCTGTTTGCCGGCATGACTATTTTATTTGTGCCCGATGAAGAGTTTGGAGTATCGACAGGTGCAGGCCTCTGAGCACACGATTCCACAGCGGCACCACAGTTTTGTCTCGTCGAGTGCGGGTTCATTTTGCAGCATTTCGAGTATGGTTGCACGTAGATGGCAGACCCATTGTCCTTTAGGATGCTGAGCCTCTAAGTTGTTGGGCAAGGCGCACGTCGTAAGTGACGTCGTAGTCCAGGCGGTCTGGCGTGTTGCGAGTGGTGAACCATATCTCCACCAGCACCCTACATGCTTCTCACAGGTATAGGACGAATAGAGCTTAGCTTGACGTGGTAGTTGGTCGATGGTGGGGTGCCGTTCGCCATGGGACCAAGAAGGAGATTGTGTTTGCATCGGTTGTATGTGGAAATGGCAAAATGAGGGATGATGTTACCTGAGCACACGATCCACAGAGGTTATATGGAAATTGAGATTGGATACCGTTCCCTCTCGCAATTTTTCCTCGACAAACTTCATGGATATCCTTCCAAGTTTTAGGTGGTCGCGTAACTCGCGATGTACAGTTTGCAGGGTGCCTTTCAATGGAACGGTACTCCCGTACAACGGACTCCAAGTATCGCTTCTACATCCGCCAGTCTCAATTTGTAATTCGACGTCGTGGGATGACCATCACACCGTTCAATGGATCGAAGATCCTCAAGCATACCCTCAAGGCCCTATGGTTAACGTTCCTGCTTGCCAACTGAAGGAGGTTGTCGATGACCATCACACGCTTCAATGGATCGAAGATCCTCAAGCATACCCTCAAGGAGGCCTTCCTGTCGTCATCGAACGAATCGATCAGCGCAAACAGTTTCTTCGGGCTACAACGGGTGAAGTATATAATCAGTGTGACATTACATAGTGAAGGTTAGTCAGAAACATCGAACCATCATCCTCCGCCCGGGTCGCAGTGCGGACCATAGGGAATTCACCTTCTTCTCTGCCCAAATGCTTTGGACGTTTACTAGCTGATCGAGGCACCGCATCGCCTCCGATATCTTCATTGTTTACGTCTTCAATAACATCGAGGTCTCCATATCCATCTATGGTACAGAAATTCAAGGTAAACAGGCCGCCAGCCCAGATAGAATGAACCTAAATGCCTCCACAACCACGGCCATTAAACATGATAACTCTAAATAGCAGAAGCCAGCAGTTGTCCCCACAACTTCGCTGTCTAACTCATATCCACTACATACGCCATTGTCATTCCTCTTTGATAAATAAATAGTTCTTCCTGGTCAAATTACACTCATACGTGCAACCGTTCGACCTCCCAAAAAAAGGGATGAATCCGTGCCCTAACCGGACGGCACACCAAACACACCGAAATACTAACCAATAAACAAATTGCAAATGACAACTGTCTGAGGCAACCACCTTCGCCACCCAAACTCCGCCTCGCAAGTAAACCCGTAAACCAGGAGCCCCGACATACCACCAAACCGAACCCATGCAAACCCATGAACGTACCTTCGGGGACTTCGGCCGTTTCTCCCTATTCGCAACAGAGGAAGGTCACCAACAACAACCACGGGGATCACCAAGCCTGGAACTGTTGCGGCACGGGAGTAAGTCACCAAGGAAGATCGCCAAGGATGCAGGGGGATTTCTGGGAGGGGTGACGTAGGTATAATGTACTAATAATGTACTAACAAGTCCTAATGCCAGGGTGTAAATGGTAAAATCGCATTCACGCCGGTTAGGATTTAGGCTCGGAATATTTGTAATGTACTAACAAAATTTGAAATAGTACAGTTTGTCAATTACTACAATTGTACTAAAAATTAGTACAATGTACAAACCTTGTACATTGTACTAATCGGTACAGTAAAGTTTTGTACACATTAATACAGTTTGTTATTACTACAATTGTACTAACAAAAATTAGTACAATGTACAAACGTCTGTACTAGTACATGGTTTGTACATTGTACTAATTTTTTTAGTACAATTGTAGTAATTACAAACTATATTAATTTTGTTTGTACAATGTACAAAAAAAATTCAAAAAAAATAGTACGAAGTGCGTAACGGTTCCGAAAACCCTAATTAGTTATAATTAGAACAGTAAATGTACTAACGAAATTAATATAAGTTTGTAATTACTACAAATGTACTAATGAAAATTAGTACAATGTACAAACGGGTACTAGTACAGGTTTGTACATTGTATAAACGGGCACAGCGAAAAGTTTTGTACACATTAGTATATTTGTAATTACTATAATTGTATTAAAAAAATTAGGCACAATGACAAACCATGTATAGTATAGTCGTTTGTACATTGTACTAATTTTTTGTTAGTACAATTGTAGTAATAACAAATTGTACTAATTTGGTTTGTACATTATACTAATTTCAAGCAAAATTAGTACAATGGGTGACATCCCCCTCACGGACGTTAGCCGCGTCCTGCTTTGTACACTGCACTTTGAAAAATAGTACAAAGGTAACCCAATTCCAGCAAACTGGGTGTCTAAAAACCAAATAAGGTAGTCAAATTCCAATTATTATGTCCGATCTTATATGTGTGACCTACAATATTAAAATGGTTTGTGTGCTAAGTCGTATCTGTTTCTAAAACATCTCACTTTATTTTTAGAGTTTTGTACAAATGTACGGTTAATTATTTTAAAACAATGCGAAATATGTTTTATATTTTGTAAAATATGGATTTACAGTCAAATAGACGCATTTTGAAAACCCAGATAGGTGGCATTCACATCGAAGGCGTATTCTGAAAAACTTGACTTTATGTAGAGACGAGTTTGTAAAACACGCCTTCAGAAGGTAGGCTTATTTAAGACTTGTGAAATTTACAATGCAAAGGAGGGGATCAGCGTCTGACCGAGGCGGGTTAATGTGATTTAAAAATCATATATTCGTGGACAATTGTTTTTTCAAGAATCACGACAATTGTCTTGAAAATCATGTGCCTCCTATTGCGGTAAATCATATTTACGAAATGCGAACAATATTTAAAAAAAAATGTACAAAAGTCTCATTTTCTAACTGTGTTTGTAACCGTGTCAATAAGTAGTACGTACCCGCGTCTTTCGTCAAAAGAACACATTGTTTATTATCATAATGATGATTATTAATATCATCTGCCTCAATTCCTGCGTTAATATTTGAGACTCTTGAATTGCTTCGGGTCTCGTTCTCAAGTTTAAGCTAAGTCAAACTCGACAGAGAAATTACATTTTCTTTTCTTTTTCTGAGAGCGGGAATGCAATCGGTCAACGAAAGGCAACCATCCCCCCACCGAAGCGGCTAACGTTACGTGCATGTAACCGTTACGTGCTTTACTAATTACTAAAAATATTTTAGTAATGTTACTAAAAATCGACATTTTTTAGTAAAAGTATTAGTAAATTACTAAAAAAAATTAGTAATTGGTTACTAACTTTTCACTGTTTGAAGATTAGTAAAGTTACTAAAACACATTACTAAAAATTTTAGTAATCGATTACTAAAAAGTGGTGTTCAGTTTAGTAATCAATTACTAAAAAAACGATGATTTTACAGTTTATTTTAGTAATCGTTACTAAAAATTCACTGTAAAACTTTAGTAATTGGTTACTAACTTTTCACTGTTTGAAGATTAGTAAAGTTACTAAAACACATTACTAAACATTTTAGTAATCGATTACTAAAAAAATGGTGGTCAGTTTAGTAACCGATTACTAAAAAAAGGGTGATTTTACAGTTTATTTTAGTAATCGTTACTAAAAATTCACTGTAGAACTTTAGTAACGATTACTAAACTTTTCGGTTTTTTTTAGTACACGGTTACTAAAAATTTTAGTCCTTGGTTTTAGTAACTTTCCGAATCGTAAAACAATGAGAAAGTTAGTAACGTTTACTAAATTTTTTTGGGGAAATTTAGTAATGATTTACTAATTTTGTAACCGAAATTAGTAAATTACTGTTTGACATAGTAAAGTCGTTAGTAAATTACTAAAATTTTGTATTACTTTTCGTAATCAGTTACTAATTTTTGAAAAAAGTTAGTAAACAATTACTAAAAATTTTTTAGTAATTTACTAAACAGAACAGTACATTCCGAACCTAAAAACAAACCAGCTTTTCGTGTGAAATTACAATATCTACCCTGCGGTTAAATTACTAAACCAGCAACCTCCTCGTTCCAGCACCCCCTGCGCCCACTCCCCAGCACGCGTGCCAGAGGCTCGGCCCTCCTCATTCTCTCCTCTCCTGCCTCATCCCCTGACGATGTTCGAAACAAGCAAGTCCTTCAACTTATGTCTTGTCCTCGGCCCGACTTTGCTGCCATCGGAATCACCCTCTCCCCTGGCCCCCGCCCCGTCACTAGGAGGAATGGGAGAAGAGGCGATCTGGGGACTCACAGCGACCATCAGAGGGATCGTGGCTGAGGAACATACAGACTGGTTTAGTAATTTAACCGCAAGGGTAGATTTGTAATTTCACATCGAAAAGGCTGGTTTGTTTTTAGGTTCGAATGTACTGTTCTGTTTAGTAAATTACTAAAAATTTTAGTAATTGTTTAATAAATTTTTTTTCAAAAATTAGTAACTAATTACGAAAAGTAATACAAAATTTTAGTAATTTACTAAACGACTTTACTATGTCAAACAGTAATATTACTAATTTCGGTTATAAAATTAGTAAGATCATTACTAAATTTCCCAAAAAAATTTAGGTAAACGTTACTAATTTCTCACTGTTGATGATTCGGAAAGTTTACTAAAACCAATTACTAAAATTTTTAGTAACCGTGTACTAAAAAAAACGAAAAGTTTAGTAATCGATTACTAAAATTCTACAGTGAATTTTTAGTAACGATTACTAAAATAAACTGTAAAATCACCGTTTTTTTAGTAATCGGTTACTAAACTGACCACCACTTTTTTAGTAATCGATTATTAAAAAAGTTTTAGTAATGTGTTTTAGTAACTTTACTAATCTTCAAACGTGAAAAGTTAGTAACCAATTACTAAAGTTCTACAGTGAATTTTTAGTAACGATTATTAAAATAAACTGTGAAATCATCGTTTTTTAGTAATCGATTACTAAACTGACACCACTTTTTAGTAATCGATTACTAAAATTTTTAGTAATGTGTTTTAGTAACTTTACTAATCTTCAAACAGTGAAAAGTTAGTAACCAATTACTAATTTTTTTAGTAATTTACTAATACTTTTTACTAAAAAATGTCGATTTTTAGTAACATTACTAAAATATTTTTAGTAATTAGTAAAGTACGTAACGGGTTAACGTGCACGTAACGTTAGCCGCTTCCTCCCCCACCCCAATTGACCATAAAAACAAAAACAAAAAAAGTATTGATTGATTCAATTTGGTTAAGAAATTGTTTCATTGCTAGTTTACTTTTCCTAAAAAAATAAACAAATAGAAAAGGTAAAATAAATAAACACTACGCCTGGCAAGAAATAATAATATTATGGGAAATGAGAAAGAAAATGACGGATTACAAAGAAAGTATATTTACTAATTCCAAAAAGCTTGACGAAACACCTTTTTTGATTTCGGACCAAAAACAAATTTAACATACATTACATCTTTAAAAAGTAACAATAACCCAAAAGAAAACTACCTCTTCCATTTAAAAGGTTCACAAGGGAGAAACTCTCTTACACAACAACGAAAACAACTAATTTTAAACCCACCGGCTCCATCCAAAATAAACACCACCAGGACAAAGCACCAACCTTTGGTTAGCGTAAAAAGGCAGAGGGCCGGACAGACCCCCACACCCTCATCAGCACGCACAACCTCCCGATTGCTGTTGTGACTGAGAAGAGTTGGGTTGGATGACTTCAGGTTCACGTCGACCATGTCTTTCCTGCTTTGCGGAGGACAGCGTCTCCATTCCTGGCAATGCGGGCCGCAATCTTCCGGAATAGAGCCTGCCGGGGGGCAACAATAGCATGTCAGGATGGATTCCTCCGTGCCTGAAGGGCCCGTTCGATCAACTAAAATGAACCTTTCACTTCTTTCATGAACCAGTAAACAATCATATGAACAATTCTAGCCAAAGTTTTTAGATTGACCGAGGCATTTGATAATTCTACGCAGAGAAATATCCATGCATTATCTTTCATTTATTTACCTTAATGTTGAATCGGCTTTGGCACTAGTCTCAATAAACATTACATTAAGGTCTCGAGCTTTGGCCTCTCCTCTTCAATGGATACTTGCCTGCCCAACGACAGTAAATACACAAAGCACAATGGGGTCCCAGGAAAGCAACAGCTTACACGACACTGTTTACTATGCTTAACAAGATTTCCGCTGCTACAAAACATGTATGTGAACGTAAAGAAACAAAAAGACAAGATACATAAATTGATTTCATGGATTAACTTACTCAGCAGTGAGAGAACAGTTAAGACCACATTAGTCGAGAAAGAAAGCAATTTCCGGTAAGGATCAACATGGAGGGGATGCCACCGGTACAAATTGAGGTCCGAATTGTGAGTGGGAAACCTACATTTATCAATCACGATTTGCAACATCTAGAAGTACTACTGGTAAGTGCTTTAAAATGCCTTTAGATGGTCCATTCTATTATCAACTGCATAACATTTCATAATAGGATTTGCTTTGATAGAGAAAAAAATAAATTTAGTTAAGACAATGAATTATGTAAATATAAACTTCTTTTCTCCTTCGCCTATATTTAAAACTAGAGATCGTGTTAATAAATATCATATCCGCATCTACACAAAGTTTTGCCCATTCAAGCCTCAAGTCAAGTTATTACTTCACATAGGACAACTGTCGCACTCTCCCCTGATTTTGTATTTTAGGATTCTAAAGATGTAGCACTTAAATGTCAGTTAACAGGCAAGATAAAAGTTACCTCTTCTCCACAAGATCAGTTTTGTTCCAACAAGCACAATGATAACATCACTGCCTCGCTCTGTGCGAACTTCTTCAATCCACGTGGATGTATTAAGAAAGGACTGTCGGCCTAAGGAGGTTCAAGAAAAAATAAATTACTTCTTCATGACTGAATGGAAGCAGTGAAATTCAATTTACATTACTCATAAAGCTGAAGCAAAATCATATTGACCAGTGCATACAGGCAGCTTCAAACCTAAAAGTTTGATTGGAAAACAGAGTCCGACATCCACCAAAATGACAGAATATCCGGTAAAGATCAAAAAAGTAAACTTACTTGCAACATCATAGACAAATAACGGCAACAGAAGAATCCTTATGTAACTGGGAATCAGACTGCGAAACCTTTCCTGTCCTGCTGAAGTCCCTGAAATATAACTGCATATCAGTGGCACGTATACTTGTAAACTAAGAAAGTCACACTGACATTGTCCTAGAAAACGATCACTCTATGTTATGGTCCATACTTTTCAGAAAAAGTTGAGCAACCACATTCACCCACTGGCCCTCAATTTTTAAATTTACATATTTTGGATAAGTAAGCCCCCTAGCAAGTTTTTGACCTCATCAATATCACAAAGTTTCCTGTCTCGCGAGTAGCGAACCCCATCTTTCCCCGTGGCCCCCAAACTATCCAGATTAATAGCATGATACACTATTAGAATCTCCATCAGTTTCTTCACAGATCAGAAGCTTGTTTAACCCCTTCTCCAGAAACCAAAACCACTGTAATGTAACACATCCGGTAAAATCATAGAGAGAATTCTCTGTCCAGGTAACACTGGGGTCACATCATTTAGCGGGTTTAAGAGAATAAAACATTTCACAGTTGCAACTAATTCAATGGAGAATTTTCTCACATAGAATCACCACCTACAGGCTAAATAACTAGATTCCCCTGGATCTCCCCCAATAATTTCCATGGCACAGTCATAATAATCCAAGTATAAAAGATGCAGCCTAAAAGAACAAAAAAGAAGGCTTACCACAGCTGCAATCGTACAGTTCGGTCTTCAAGGTACATTGTCTTGGACAGAAAATCGATACCAATCGTAGCCTGAATATTCAAGCATATCATATCAGCTGAGAAGATCAACAAAAAGGTTCGATCCACAAAGCACAAAATTAGCTGCTCCATTCAACATATGCAAAGACTAAGTAGAAAGGATTCTATCAAGATTCTGAGGCAAGTGAATCATTCTACTACATCCTTAATTTAAAAAAAAATCCCCATACTCCACCTCTAAACAAAATTCCTCATTGCTGTTCTCGCCAAACTACACAAGAAAAAATAAATGTCACAATCTCAAGAATCCTGAAATCACAGAGGACGTGGCCCTAGCAACTTCTTGGAAACAGGATCAGCTCATCAGAAAACCACCCGATGCGCATGAAAAAAATTCTCCGTTTTCCATGATCTCTAATAATTCACAACCACCAATACACTATCAATCTTATACTACGCCTAACCATCCCGATCGATCACACCAATAGATCTCCATTCACGAACAATGAAAGCGCCATGCAATCCCCTCTATCACTACCTAACAAGCGGCGATTCCACGCCATTTCCAGGAAAGAGAAGAACAGGAAAAAAAAAAACCGATGGCTATCGGAACCCGACCTCCTCACCTGGTACGTGTTGTCGAACTTATCGTACATGAATCGAGTGATAATGCTGGTCTTCCCGACGGACTGGTCCCCTAGGAACACGAGCTTGTACTTGGCGAGCGCCGATACCGGGGCCATTCCCCTCCCCTATCTCCCTCGATCCGCTGAAACAAGGGGTCCTCCTCGACGGCGGAAAACCGGATCGGAGATCGGCGGCGGCGGAGATCTCTCTCGCCTCTTCGCTCGCCTAACCGGGAACTGATCGGAGACCCGGGGGATATCGAGACCTCACGCGGCTTCGATATTTGCCCGTTTCGGAATCTCTGTCGCCAGATTTTTCTTTTCGTTTATATAATCTCGAGGAAATTAACTCGCTTATCTCCTGCCAATCCATTTAATTATATCGTCGTTTAATCGTTACCTTTTACTAATAATTAATCGCCGGAGAAATACTAAAACGTGCTGCTCAGAAATGGATATTAGGATCGGATTGCAATAAATTCATCATATAAATAAACTGTGTTTCGCATGTTTTATTTTTCAAACACTCATGCCACGTAAATAAAATTATTAATTCATTTCATTCCTTGACCAAATTCTTAAAACAAAAACTGGATTATTTGTTTAATTTAACTTATTTTGGAATCAGGTTGATAATGGCGAGAGCCAGGCTGGCCGACTGCGTGGCCTCCAGGTTCTGGCTCGTAATCGGTTTCTTCTCCTTGAACTGCGTCTCGCAGGTGATGGACGAGTCCTCGATCGCGCTCAGGTGCGTCTGCGCATCCGCGTAACTCTTCCCCTTGTACTCCGCCTCTATGTCGGGAATGTCGTCCACCGCATCCGTGTACAGCTCGACGCAGTCCTTCAGGCAACTGGCCGTGTACGGGTCCCACACCTTCTTCTTCAGCAGCCCCGCCGCGTACAAGTTGGCTCTCTTCACACTGTCCTTCAAGTGCTCGATCGCTATCACCCCGAGTCCCACCAGGTCCGCCGTCCTGCTCCTGGGGTCCGACGAGAGGGTCTTGACGCAGAAGTTGAACGGCAGGACGGGGTTGGCGCACTCCTTGCACGTGTGGGCGACGATATCCTGCGTCGAGCGCTGGACTGCCGCGAGGAGGACGAAACATGCTAGGAACAGGGCATGGAAACGTACTCTAGCCATGATGTGTTTTCTTTTCTTTCTTGTCTGGATCAAAATTGAGGTGAATGCGATTTATATTTATAGGACGCCACCGTAATAATATTGATAATAGTAAATTTAACAAGAGTATGAAATCCAGGAGATATCATGCCCACAAACTTAATAGGAAACAATTTTTTATTCCAGATTCTGTTTAAGAAGTTCAATATCCTTTGTGAATTAATTAATAGCATTTGATTGATTTTAAATATTGGTATGAAAATCACATTTCCAAGGATTCTTCTTACCAAAAAATCTTGTTGAGGAAAGAAATATCACGTTTCTGTAAGTATACTTGCTTTTTTAGAAATTAGTTTGAAGAATAATAAGATCTTAAATTGTTGTTTTTATAATTATTTAGATTAAACCCTGTAAAATTGCTAAACACAAATCTTAATCGTTTTTTATTGTTTCAGACAATGCAGAAGTTAGAAACAGAGATCGGCTAACAAAAAGCCCACCTAGTGGGAGCCACGGCAATAGCCGCCGTCAACCGATGAATGCTCATAGCTCTCTATTCCACCACGGCGAGCAGGTCCCCAGATCACAATCTTTGGCAGGGCCCCACGCATTGCCATGAACAAACAGTAGAAATCGTCCATCTACCCTACTTGCAAAGGGGCTCTCCATGAAGGAGAACATGCGGCAAAAGGCACTTTCTGCCTCTCTCTCAGCAACAGCAAAAGAAGACACTCTTATGTGTGCAGAATTTAGAATCTCAGTATCTTTTTACATAATGTTCTAGACGAGTAAAGAACAACTGCTGTGATATTTTTTTATAGCAGTGACAGAGATCATCCTCAATTTGTAAGGGAAGAAGAAGCCAGTAACTCCCCAGGAATCACTTTAGACAAACTAATCCTCGAGAAGAGGAGAAAGTAGGATGTAAAAGGGAAGCCAGATGACATACCTCGTATGAACTAATATCTGAGAAAAGCACCTGCGATTAAGCAACGAAGTGTTCAGACCTTTCATTCCACACAGAGGAGAAGACCGAACTGTGATCTTTCGAGGAGGTTTCTTGATTCCATACCTTTTTCCCGGCACCAACCTCCTGAACATCAGCACCCACTGAAACAATCTGCACGAAACAAACCAATTGGAGGATATAATTCAGGACAAGGTGCAGAAGAAGTGGTATCCTCAACCACACTCAGGTAATCGGAGCAAACTTCAGCTAACCTCTCCAATCAGGTAGCGCTCAAATTTGACGGCTGATTTCGACAGCAAGATGCCTCCGGCTAATTTATGGGACACGAACAATAACAATCAATGAGTGAACGTGATAACTAATTTATGATCGGGAAGTTACAGGAATCTACATTATAGCATCTCTTTTGCTTTCTACTGCACAAAAGCACGATGCCCATGTAAATGATGCTTTCTCAAATACCATTGCAGTTTCTTGCTGATATTGGATACTGTTTGCGGACGTAACACGTCGCGATATAACGGGGACTAAAGTGTTGAATGTAATGTGGTCGCCAATAATGTAAAATGAAAGAAAATAGTCAAAAGATTTTACTTACACAGGGAAAGAACACTTACAGCGATCTTACAACACTTAACACGATTTTTGACAGTCAAGTTGATAACCAAGCAGCCATTCGGGGTCATAGAATGATTGTCTGTTATTTACAATTGATCAAGGACGACTTATTTGTAGACATAATCTAAGTAACCGTCGACTGAAACACATTAAAAACGTGCTAATTACTCTAACGCTAACTATCAACCAACTGCTGGGATAATTCCATCATCGACTTCATCATCGCTGAACTCCACTGTCGAACTTCGCAACATCGATAAACTCCTGAGGTAGTGTCGACTTTATGCCTTGATGATCATCATTGACACAACATCGTTGCTGAACACCGTTGACGCATCATCGATCTCGAACACCTTCGAAGCCCAATACGCAAAGCCCAAAAATAACGTTTATCATGTAAACATTTTGCCCCCTTCATTCGATGTGCCAGTTCGTCTTTTCCATCTTCCTCTATAAATTGTCGTCGCGGTCTTATTTGCCACCTTTACTCTCTTTCTCTTCGGCGGTCTGTTTGTTTCTCTCTCTTCTGCTAAGCGAAGCTTCCCTGTCGTGTACAGCCATGGCCCCTCAAGCATTCTACAACCACACACCGTTGAGCGGATCTGGGGTTTACTTCAAAAGGTTAAGGAGCCAAGTGACAGATTCCCTGACCAAAAGGACGTTCGATTTCGCCGAAGAGGCGAGAAAGAATGGGCAGATTCACTGGGCCCTTTTTTCAGAGGCGGTTACTTTAACCCTTCGCCGGACAATAAGCAGATGTCTGTCGATTACCTCCTCCCTGACCCTGCAGTCATCCCGATCTATAGAGACAGTTTCCTTGACCCAGGTAATTGATGTCGATCCCCCGACTCAGGCGATTCAATTCTGCATGGCTTTCGCACTACATGTGTAGATAGGTTCGCTGAATTGATAAATTTATGGACCGATCTTCTACGCAACAAGTGGGAAACAATAGGGATTTATCACCTGATTAACGCTTCGACAGAGCAAATGAGATGCAATCATCGTTCAATCGTGACACTTTTATCCCTATAGAGTGTATCGACCACTGCTTCTATCTCCAGGAAGGACCCATGATGGTGACCATCCTCGACGTGGCTTTCTTAACGGGTGGCTATCATTACAGAACACCCGTTAGCTTATTAGAGGCGAACGATGATTTTAGATTTGAAAAGAAGCAATGCCTTGGGACAGTCATCGAAGTTCATCTATCAAAGGATCCGAAAGACTGGGGTGAAGAGGAAGAGTATCAGTTCATAATCGAATGGCTCTCGAAGTACATCTACTGTAATCGCAGCAAGCAATCGCTGAAGCACATGGTACATGTGGCGAGCTTCTTGGTAAAAGCAACAGAACCAGTGGCGATGGCTCTGTTTCTCCTTAGTCTGGTTTATCGAGCCCACTTCGAAGCAGTTGCAGTCAATTCAAAGAACTCAGGAGGATTTCTTTCGAGACCAGCAGCAGGCCCCTTGTGGATTACCGCAGCATGGGCACACTTTTACTTCCCTCGTCTGCACAACTTCGAGCTGTCTACGAATAACGATCCATCCGCCTTCTATGGATTGGAAATTATTTGCTTCTTTCGATATGAGGAGGAGAGATACTGCCTCGATCGACTCATGCATACTGACAAGCCCAGTTGGCAACCTTATCCTCAAAATGACAAGGTGTATGAGCTTCGATGCTCCTTGAGGTCACACCACTTTTGAGATCATGTGCTGACTCCCAGAAACTTGGTTGCCAGCAACACCAAAGGCTTCTTTGTTGAAGTTTACAATCCTCAGTTCGTGGCACGACAACTGGGGTTCGCTCAGAGTTGTCCTTTCCCTTTCATCAATTCTTTTAACACAAACCTAGAGGATCGTGTCAGCATCGACTTTGGTTATGCTAGTACGGTATGCTTAGTTATAACAAAATCTTTTATTACTTAACTAGAAATAACATCATTCACTTGTTCAAGCTGTTGGACACTGTCCTGGATCGAAAATTTCGCCCATCCGCCTTCCCTGACACCTCAGAAGGATGAAGTTCGAAAAGGGCGTTCGATTGCTGTTGGAAAAAGGCCTTCAACAAAATTATGCTGAAGCTTCATTTCCGAAGAAAGCCAATGAAGCGATGCTGCAACCAGAAAACTTCCGCAAATTTCTCACTGCCAAGCAAGAGAAAGCACTGATGCCAGGTACTAATGTTGAATTCTTATCATAACTTTATCATCAATTTTGACAAATTAACGTTTATAGGGGCATTGGACGTTGCAGTACCTCTGGTTCCCACGGAAAAGGGAAGAGTCAAAAGGAAAAGGACACCATCAGTGATCGTGTCGAAGAAGCCTACCACTCGGGCAACTTCGACGAGTAGGGGTGAATCTTCTGATGAGTTTGTAGAATATGAGAGCACGGATCTTCGTCGACGACCAAGGAAAGGCTAGGCCTGCTCCGATCCCATAAGAAAAAGATGCCGGAAATGAGGCCAATCCTCCAGCTGTCACTGAGAAAGAGGCTCCTCCAGCATTGAAAGAAACAGCTCAGGCTTCTGGTGAGGTAAATGTAAAATAAGCTTTCAATATAACATGTTAAGGTTCTAACCATGTGTACATACACAGGTTGAATATGACGACCTGTTCACACCCCCATCCCTTCCAGCGGAGGACCTTCCTCCTAATGTCGAAGCTGTGACTGAAGTGCAAATCAATCCTCAAGTGACGAACGTTTCTAAAATGGTGAACGTTTCTGAGGAAGGTTCGATGAGGGAAATTAATGAGACTGCCGAAGTAGCCGTCTCGCAAGGAGCATACTATGTTTCGAACGTACAGGTACGTTCTTTGAATTCATATCAAGCGAATATAAATATTACTTAACTTCTCACGTACTAAGGTCGTTACCCTCTCTTCTGAGAGTCTAGCAACTACTCATGACCTAACCATCAAGGAATCCATTCTCGAGCTAATCAAGCCGCGACCTTTCAACATGACGGTACTCTCGATGACTCATATCAAGAAATACCTTCGCAGGTCGATGTTACAACTTCGACAGATGTAACGCTTCCAGTCAGCGTCGATGCAGAGCGTCATACACCAAAGGCATCTAAAGGACTAGATTGGGTTCGCTGAGATGCTTGATCAACTTCGGGTAATAACTTCTATCATAGGATTTATTCCAAGAATATGAACTAACTCACATTTTTTATTTTGATAAGCAAAACTTTGAGCTATCGCCGCCGAAGGTTTCAACAAGGCTTGGTCATATAGATTCCTCAAGCAACATGGCTCAAGTGAGCATTAACCCAAGTGACCCAATGGCACTTGCTCAAAGGCTGCTAGAAGAATTTCGACGCGGAACCATCAGCATCTAATTTCGATGAGATGGTTCGAACCATAGAAGCCATAGAGAGGCATGCCAAGGCTCCCATCAACTTCCTTAGCATTTGCCAAATCCTCAAAGAGTCATTCTGGAAGTCTTGGGAGGACTGGGAGAGAGCTATTTCAAATGTTGGGCAATGGAAAGAAATTTCCTTGAAGTTTATCAACCATGACGCTGCCTAAAGCAAAGCAATGGTGATTTCCTCCGAGCATCGACGTCTGATCAAAGAACGGGATCACCTGGAGGCTCAAATGGTTGAACCGTCGTCGAAGTTGGATAAATGTAAGGCCAAGATCGCTGTTCGGGAGAGGGAATTGTCTGAGGCTGCATTGGAAGTCGAAGCAAACCGTATACCTGTATACGAGACAAGCAGCCTGATCGCCTTCTAGAAAGCCATGACTGATCATACCATCAAGAACAACTTTTGGACTTATCTTACTGACTTGCTAGTGGGGCATTTGTATACTCAAGGACCGTGACTTCGTCGATGACGTACCATCGACATTAAAAACTTGTCTCTTTTTTCCTTATTTTATGAAATGAATTAATCATGACCTCATCAAATCTGCATCTCGATTCACTATATGCGAAAAATTTCCGATCGACGCGTTCATAAGATATTGCCAACTGGAATATCTAATTTAATGAGGCCGTTACAATTCCCAAGGAATTGTTAAGATCTTCTGGAGACTATTGGGATTTTTTGTGGTCGATGGAGTGCTATATCAGTGCCTATAAATAGAAAGAGAATAATCAGTCATTAGTTCACACACATTCTTTTCAAAACTCAGCCACTACGTCCCGCCAAGAAGCTGTCTTTCTAAACCCATTTTCTTATCCCATAGAGCCTAGGTTCACAACCTTAGACCCCATGAGAGCCTAGGTTCACAACCTTAGGCAGGGATAGTCTTCCGTTGTCCGGCGTCATGGCTGAATATCAGTTCCAGCCAAGGGAACAAATGTTCGCCCAGGATGACAAACGTCATCCCTTGGTACTGGATAACGGTGCCGTTTAGGTCTTCTCCGATTGTCTACACTAGGGTTGCTTGCTATGAAGGCTGCAACACTAGAGGACTTTCATGGTACTTCGGCAGCAAACGAACCAGGAAAAGACTCCTGGGATGCAAGTGTTGCACGAACCCTCATGGAGAAGACTAATAAAGAGAAGGGCTGGAGCTTCACAACAGTCATGCCAGTGGCTGCGACAATCGACTTTCGTGTCCACAACAGTCGCTGCAACAATCGAAGATCGCAAGTGCTTAGTTTCGATGGAATGACTGTGTTTTATAAATAATGATCCACTTGTAATTTTTATTATTACAGAGTGAATCGATTTAAATGTTTGTCATTAACCTTTAAAGCATGTGGCTCACTATTTAACTGTGATAAGTGATAAGCATTTTTAGGATATACTTCATCGACTCGAAAAGGACTGTCCCAGGTAGGAGACCATTTGCCTAAAAAGTAATCTTCTTCCCAATTGGGAGGATCATCTTCGAGACTAAATCTACTTTTTTAAAAGATTTAAAAACAACCTTTTTATTATAACTTCGAGTGACCATTTCTTTTTTAACCTGAACTCAATTCAATACTTGAAAGCATGTCCACTCTAAATTTTCTAATTCAATGTGCATTGATTCTTCATAATCGATTGGGTGATCATTTTGATGGGCCAAGAATCTCACCGATTTATAACGAACTTCGATGGGAAGGATCGCAACATGTCCATAAACTAAGCTATATGGAGCTTGACCAATGCTTTCTCGTTTAGTAACACGCAAAGCCCAAAGTACATCCAACAACAATGTATGACAAGATCGATGATTATCATCAATCTTGAATGACGTTTTTGATATTCTTATTAGTAGATTCAGCCTGTCCATTCGATTGAGCATCGTAGGGGGAAGAATTTGTCAACACAAATCCAAACTCCGCTGCAAATTCCTTAATCAGACTGCCATTAAAAACAATAGCGTTACCGACCACTATATTCTGAGGAATGCCAAATCTATAAATAATGTCTGATCGAAGAAAACTTATCACATCATTTTGAGTAACATTCTTGTAAGCCTTTGCTTTGACCCATTTAGTGAAATAGTCTATGGCCACAAGGATATAAGAATCTCCGTTACTCGACTTGGTCTTATTTCCCCAATCATATCCATAGCCCATCTTCGAAATGACCAAGGTTTGATCACGGGATGTAAATGAGACGCAGGTACATGTGATATTGGCTCAAGTTTTTGACACTTTTCACATCCTTTAGTCTTGTTTATACAATCTTTCATCATCGAAGGCCAACAGAAACCACGCCTCTTGATTGACCAGCACATATTCGGCCCAGAATGATGAAGACCACACAATCATTGATGTGCTTCTAACATTATAGGAATAATTTCATCCATATCGACACATCTCAAAAGGACACCATCGTTCTGCTTTCGATACAAAACGTTATCGATTAATGTATAAAATCGTGCCGACAATTTTACTTGGCTGGTTGCCCCCTTCCCAGGATTGGAAAAAAATTCCATGAATGATTTTCTCCAATCAGTCGTCGAACAAAAAATACTTATGACGTTTACTTTTCTGGTGTCATTAGTCAAAATAGAAGATAATGATTGTACCTTCCCTCCTATTTCTTGCAATAATTGAGGACTAATTCTAAATCCGGAAGCATGCTGTGCTAATTCATTTGCCACGGAATTTTCTTCTCTAGGGACATGTTCGAAATGAATTTTCTTAAAGAAGGACGACAACTCGTGTACTATGTCCAAGTATCGCTGAAGATGATGGAAGGTACACATGCTCAAACAAAGGACATGATTGATGACAAGCTGCGGATCTTCAATCATGGTTTTCAAAGTGAGGATTAAAGCATCATACTCAACGGAATTGTTTGTTAACATATCGCTAATTCAATATGCTACTTTGTGCCTTATTCTCAAAGGTGATAAAATATAGATCCCTACTCCAACTCCTTCACTTGACACGGATCCATCGAACCAAGCTTCCCAAAATTCTATCTGATCTAGGGAATCGGTTAGTCTGGAATCAGTGTATTAGGCTAAGAAGTCAACTAAGACCGCCCTTTAATTGTCGTTTGCGATCGATATTGAAGATCGAATTGAGACAAAATAAGGCTCCATTTACTCAGCCTACCAGACAACATAAGGCTATCAAATAATATTTTTAGAACAGGAGCATTCGATATTATATACACTGTATTGCTTCCAATATAATGTCAAACCTTCATGACAACATAATACAACGAAAGACATAGCTTCTCATTGTTAGTGCATATATTCGATTGGAGAAACTATTCGAGACAAGTAACAAATAACTAGCTCCCTTCGTTGGTCATCCTCTTGTACCAACATCGATCCAAGTACCCGTTCTCCCGCAGCGACATATAGCGAAAAAGGGGCGATCATATTTTGGAGGAGTTAAAACAGGTAGGTGGGTGAGATACTTCTTAATAGCGTCGAAGGATTCTTGATGACGATCATTCCACTCAAAACTATTATGTCCTCGCAACAAATTCGAAAATACCGTTGTTCGGCCAACGAGATTACCGATGAACCTTCGTAAGTAATTTACTCTTTCTAAGAAGGCTTGAAGCTGGTTTTTAATTGATGGAGGAGGCAAATCCTGTACTGCTTTAATTTTCCTTGGATTTATCTCTATCTCTCAATGGTGACCCAAAAACCCAAAAAATTGCCAGGCGCGAACACCGAAAACGTATTTCATGGTATTCAATTTCGAGTTGTGATTTCTCATTTGAAGGAAAGCCTTTCGAAGATCACCGACATGACAATCATCTGTCAAAGATTTTACAACGATGTTGTCAATGTAAACTTCGACTGTCGACTCACAATGGATTGAAGATGAGATTCATTGCCCTTTGATAGGTCGCGCCGGCATTTTTGAAACTAAAAGGCATGACAACCCATTCAAAGATTCTGAAAGGACAACGAAAAGCTATCTTATATATATCATCTTCAGTGATAAAGATTTGATTATATCTAGAATAACCATTCATAAAAGACATAATTTAATGTCTAGATGTTTTGTCGATGAGCTCATCCGCTATTGGCATCGGATATTCATCCTTTGGAGTTGCTTTGTTAAGGTATCTGAAATCGATGCACACTCTTATTTTACCATTCTTTTTCTTCATAGGTACAATGGAAGAAATCCATTCCGTCTACCGAGAAGTTCTGATGTACCCTGCATCGAACAACTTCTTTACTTCTTCATAGACTTGTTGTCGATGTTCAGTGGTAGTCGGAGCGGAGCTTGTTTCATAGGTTTAAAGTCTGGCTTGGTAGGTAAAGTATGCTCGACTAATCGTCGATCAAAATCGGGCATTTCAGTATAATCCCACGCGAAGCAGTCTTTAAACTCCTTTAATAGTGTCAATATTGATTGGAAAAGATTGACGTCAATTGAACTACTAATAAAGGTAAGTCGCTGAATTTCGTCATCACTTAAATTTACGGCAACTAAAGAATCACGAGGAATCATCAATGTTTGTCGATCCTCAAGCGATTCAGCTATAGACTTATCACAAAGTGTTGTTTTATTCATAGTAGGATGAAGTACAACACTAGTCGAATCAACACAAGATTGCAAACCCATATTCGACTTATCCTCTTCAGCACGCTGGCCGGGACTATCTAAGTCCAACTAATCACTTTCAAGACATAATTCAAGACTAACTATAGGTTTAGTTAGTCTATACACTCATAGTCCATGATATTGGCGACTACGTCTTCCTTATCTAGATCAAGCATCTTCGTCCTCCTGGAGGAGTCTATCGGGCTCCAATTCCGAGTTACCAAGGTCAGCAATTTTCTCCTTATTGACAAGGTCATAAACCAATCTGGTAGCCTCCTTAATAGAATGGAGAATATCAGAAAGTTCTGCCTCGCTCTTGGCTTGAGCCTCAACTTCGACTGCCGGAGGTATTATGTCAGAATCCCATCCGGATGTAGTATCGACGATTGGATGTGGAAGACTCCCGTATTTCACCAGGTATTCGAACTTTCCACCCGATTCACCCAAAGGTCCGACATTCGGATATCCCAGAGCATACCTCTTCTTCTGACTCATATCGTCGACCATGCGAATAACATTTCCTATACAAATTTCGACTAGTTAATACGTGTATTAACAGTCGAATCAGCCTTAACAGCATCAACTTCAGAATCAAGCCACATAATAAGTTCTCGATGAAGAGTAGAAGGGATTACCACCGCCTTATGCAGCCAATCCCGACCCAAAAGAGCACTAAATGCGGTATCTACGTCGACAATGAAGAAAGCAGTATTCATCTCAGATCTTCCAACTTTTAACCTGAGCGAGAATATTCCCACACACTTCGACAAAAAGCCATTGAAGCCCGTTATGCCAACATCGGTGTTGGTAACGTCCACTTTATCATACCCTAAATATCTAAGGGTACGTAAAGGCATTACATTAACTGTCACACCAATATCAACTTGCACCTTCTTCAAAAGAATATCATTAAATTCTATTTCGATATACAGTGAATGCATCTCTGACTGCATCGAAGAACTAGGCTTAACAAACCAATTTACTAGAAAGCCTATAGGGCAACGAACAACCTAAGGGGTTGAAGTCTTTATGATACCTGGAACAGACCGATCGATAGTTGGTCCTACAAACTCTGTAGTTAACATTATGACATTACACTCTACAGGGTTCTCAGGAACGTCGAACCAGACAGGATTATAATCTGAATCATCGAAGGCATTTTCGAAATCATCATCCTTAGTTGGTATCTCCTTAACCTTAAGAGGATTGTCGTAGGAGACAGAGTCATCAACCATAGAGGGGTCGTTGCGATCTATTCTCTGTACCTTGACTGTTGTAGAGTCAACGAATTTCGATCGTTTTTCCTCTGCCCTTTAACGACGTCTCTCTTTCCTCTTTTTACTGCTCCTAAATGGAAGCTGAGATCATTAGTTTGTTACCTGTCTTCATTTGCCATCATTCGAAGAGGAAATGTTCGACGTCGAGATGATTGATAATATTCAGGATATACCGGAACAAATTGTCTTTCTTGGGTATTGTATCCTTCCACTTGTTCAACACCCTCTGAACAAAAACAGGCATGCAATACAATGGACTTGTTTCGATCATACCTTGAATCGCATCGTCGACAGCAACAATGTCGAACTTGTTCGCAGATGACATTACAATAAGCTTCTGCAGGTAATTGTATGAACAAAGGTGGCATAGCTGAGAGATCAGTATCTTGTTCCTTAAGATAGGCCTGCATCGACTGCAAGTGTCAGCTTTCTCTAGAAATTATGCAATAGAAGGTCCTCCTTGATAGCCCTCTCTTCGAGGCGGGGAAGGGGTCTAAGCTTGTCCCTAACGTCGCTTCTCTTGACAGTCTCCTTCTACAGATCACTTGATTTGGCAGAAGAATCTGCGTCACTGTTAGCAGTCGATGGAATTAGTTACGAGTCGATGCAATGAGTCACTACCCTTGGTTTCTGAACGGCATGCCCCTTGTTAGGAAAAATCTTGTGAGCATCAGAAGAAGATCCCCTGCCTTTGGGGTGTCGATTGATTGCCTTCGAAGACTCTTTGCAAGAGATTCCAATTGCAGTCCTTTCAACTGGAGTCAGATCGAACCATTCCTCTGTTTGATGAGAGTGAAGAAGCTTTTTGAAAATGAAGCACTTGTCAGTGGTGTGGGTTTCAGCTATATGCCACCAGCAAACTTCATTCTTCAACATCGATGCGGTCACAGGGCAAGAAATGACTCTGTTATCCAGGAGCCTCTCGAAGAGTTCGTTGACCACATAAGTCTCTCCAGAAACATGGGCTTCCTGAAAAGCATGACGAACAATATCAACAACGTTAATATCGAACGTGTGTAGTTCGCAATAAGTAAAAGGTTTCTGATCGATAGAAGATGATTCTTCAGACTCTTTAAAACATAAAATTTTGACTTCGATAAGATCCTGAATAAGATCTCTTAAAATTTTGACATGAGTGAAAGACTTATGCCATTTACAATAACTCTTCTTTTTCTTCCTAGAGGGCTATGAACTTTTTTCCTTGAATTTTCTTCCGGATACGAATATCCCGAGCATCCTGGGCTAGGTTAACCACCTCATCTTCACTGATTAATGTCTTGTACCTCATCTTCACTTATTGATGTTGTGTTGCAAGTTCTCCGGGCACAGATTGCAGCAATTCGCGACAGGAATGTCTGCACAGTTGGCAATTCGCAACAGGAATGTCCGCACAGTTGGCAAAACATTCGACACAGGTCGCTCCTACGTCTAGACATTTTGTTGTCCAAGATTTTGGGCGTTCTGTTGCCCACTTCGACGGTTCTGGCCATTGTTAATATTCTGGCCTTGTCCGGAATTTGTCTCCGAGTCACCACTATCAGCCACACTCCGATTGGTTGGCATTCCGTATTACCACACGAAACTCATTTCCGACTCCTACTGTGGTCGTCAAAAACGTGTATGTGGATGAAACACGTCGCGATGTAACATGGACTAAAGTGTTGAATGTAATGTGGTCGCCAATAATGTAAAAGGAAAGAAAATAGTCAAAAGATTTCACTAACACAGGGAAAGAACACTGACAGCCATATTGCAACACTTAACACGATTTCTGACAGTCAAGTTAATGACCAAGCAGCCCTTCGGGGTCATAGAATGATTGTCTGTTATTTACAATTGACCAAAGACGACTTATTTATAGACATAATCTGAGTAACCGTCGATCGAAATACATTAAAAACATGCTAATTACTCTAACGCTAACTATCGACCAACTGCTGGGATAATCCCAACATCGACGAACTCCACTGTCGAACTTCGCAACATCGATAAACTCCTGAGGTAGTGCTGACTTTATGCCTTGATAATCATCTTTGATTCAATATCAATGTTGAACACCGTCGACGTATCATCGATCTCGAACACCTTCGTAGCCCAATACACAAAGCTCAAAATGATGTTTATCATGTAAACAGATACCGAGGCTGTGAGCAGAGAAACCAGCTGAATGCAGAAGAATGCAAACGCTGGGAGCAAGATGAAGCTAATGAATGTGAAGTAGGAGAAGAAGAAGAGGTGGGCCAAGGTTGAATAGTCCAAAGGGCTGAAAAGAACGAAAACCAGTCCGACTCACCTAAAACACACCCACTCTTACAAAGGTATAGTGAAGTAATTAGACACATGGGTTGTTATGGTTGTTAGAAAACCCATGGTGAGTAATGGACGTATGTCCTCAGTATGCTCTGTTAAGGCTGTTAAATAAGGAGCATGGGGTGAGCAAAGTGTGTATCTTCTAATACGCAAAAATGAAGCTTTCTTTTCGTGTGGTTTAAGTCCTAAAGGCTATCCTTATGCCTGCATGGTATCAGAGCGCCAATGGCGGAGGTGTAGAGGATAAGAAGTATGGAGATGGAAGCCATGGATAGTCCACAGTCGCCGTTCTTCATCAACCAAGCAAATTTGCAGGCAGCAGTGCTGGTGTCACAAAAACTCTCATATGGGACGCTACCTAGAGAAGAGCATTTGAGTTGGTCGTGTCCATTAAAAACAAGATGGGATTTGTTGATGGGATGATTCCAAAGCCAGGAAGCAGTACTGGTCAATATGCAGCTTGAAAACATTGTGACAACTTGGTCAAAGCCTAGCTACATAGGTCAGTTTCCATACCAATTGCATCAAATATATTTTATTTAGACACGGCGAAGGAAATTTGGGATGAATTACAAGAGAGGTATGGGATTCCGGATGATACTAGAATCTGTCAACTGCAACGGTAATACTATGGACTAGTGCAAGTTTCAAAGACGGTTTATTTGTTCTACAGTGAAATGTTGTCTCTGTTGCGTGAATTGAGAATCTATAGGCCCTTGCCACGTTGTGATTGTGGTAAGTACGATTGCAGATGGGAGAAGTTGTATGCAGAGCAACAACAAAGGGATATGGTTTTAAGTTCTTGAGGGGATTAAATAAGGAGTTTGGAGCATTACGAACCCAGATTATGCTTAGAAAACCTTTTGTTACGTTGGGGAAGCTTTTAACATAATTCAAAGAGAAGAGTTGCAGCAGACCATAACAACATAAGAGATTGTGTATATGGGAAGTCCTATGGTAGTGACCACGCAATTGGAGGTTGGCCAGAGGGCAATGCCAGAAGAAATGTTTGGGAAACAAGTGGCGTTGGCAGAAAGAAGGAGGTTTAAAGGAGAACTTTTTTTAGAACGGTAAAAAGAAGGGGCATTTTAAAGACAATTGTTACTTTCTAATTGGATTTCCTCCAAGCCAAAGAGGAGGAAGAGGAAGAGGTAAATATGCCTGGAGAGAAGGAGTCACTGGAGGAAGAAGAGTGAGTTTGACGATGACAGAAGGCAATGAGAAAATACAGTAGAATTTATCCAAGTTGAGTCTGATAGAGCAGCAAGTAAAGAAGCTACTTGCATTTCTTAATGTGGACAATTTTGACAAAACTAGTTCATTAGCAGACCAGGGACAAACTTTAGACATACATACCAACACACCTCATCTTAGTCACTTCACAGGTATTTTGTCCTATCTCACTAAACAATTCAAATAGACAACCATCACTGGATCATAGAAATGGGTGCCACAGATCATGTCATCTCGAGTCTTGATCTCTTTATTACCTTTTCTAAACTAACAGCTCCCTTACATATACAACTACCTAATAATGCTAAAGTCCAAGCTACATATATAGGAGCTATTAAGCTTGCAGATGATCTAATCATTGAGAATGCTTTGTTTGTCCCATCTTTCTTATTCAACATCATATTTGTCAGCAAGCTGATTGCTACCACTTATACCTATCTTGTTTTCTCACAACAATGGTGTCATATTCAGGACTTACACACCTGGAGAATGATTGGACTTGCCAAAAGAGTGGAGGTTTATATGTGCTACATAAGGAAAATGGGACAAGTCGACCTCAAGCTTGAACTCAAGTCAGATCCAATACAGTTCTTAATAATGAGCATACTTCAATGCATAGCATAAACACTGTAAAGCCTCATACTACATTAGATGAATTTGATTTGTGGCATTTGAGGCTAAGACACGTGCCAGTAGATAAACTTACTTCTTTACAAGCAATTGATGCATCTATTACACTGTTGGAACATAATGCAGTCTGTCTGTCATGAAGCAAAGCAGAAATGATTAGTATTTCCACTTAGTGATATTTAGACATTTAAACCTTTTGATTTAATCCACTGTGACATCTGGGGACCATGTTTAGTTGTGGCATTAGGAGGATATAAGTATTTTCTAACAATTGTATATGACTATAGTCAAGTGAATTGGGCCTTTTTAATGTAGAATAAGTCAGAAGTGCAGTTATTGCTGCAACACTTTAATGCGTTTGTCAAAACACAATTTAATGCAAACATAAAAGTGCTTAGAAGTGATAATGCTTCTGAGTTTAATCTGTTGTCCTTCTACAAAACTCATGGCATTATACATCATACTTCTTGCGTTGCGATTCCACAACAAAATAGAGTGGTAGAGCGTAAGCATTAGTATTTGTTACAAGTAAAAAGAGCCTTACTGTTCCAACCCAAATTGCCACTTTTTCTTTGGGGTTATGCCTTATTAGCTGCAATGCATATTATAAACAAATTGCCAAGTAAGCTTTTCCAACATAAATCACCATTTGAAGTTCTTTTTCTCAAAAAGCCTTCATATCAGCATCTGCGTGTTTTTGGGTCACTTTGCTTTGCTTGCACTTTAGAACATGGTAGAAAAAAACTGGATAAATGTGCGAGGAGATGTCTTTTTCTGGGCCATCCTTTTGGCACTAATGGTTACTATCTTTTCGACTTAGAAACTCACAAAGTGCTTATCTCTCGTTATGTAAGCTGTTATGAATGCATTTTTCCTTCTCTAACATCCGATTCTACATCATATGAGGAGTCTTCTTTAGTTCTTCCTTTTCTCACTTCACATCAGAAAGCAGATGATGTTGTGTTTTCTGATTATTTACATTTTATAAGACATGACACTCCATCTGCATCAGATGTGCATGATATTGTTCCTACTACCTAACCTAATATGGAAAACACATCTAATGGGACTCTTGTACGCCAACAATCTCTCCTCGAAAGACAGTAATGGGGAAGCATGGCAATTAGTTGCTCGGGATATGGATGTCATACAACCTGCATACAATAAAATGTCCATTAGATACATAATGGCGTCACCAATACAATATATATGAAAAGTCGTAATTGTACCTTATCAATGCTCTGCCTATCAAACGCCTCTATATAAACAACGAGGACATGGGTCGATACGGTGCGAACATCGAACTCAACCCCCCATCTATAGCTCAAAGGCATATTCTCTGCATATGGAGTTCGAAGTCTAGAAGGGGATATATGTGGGAATCAATCTCATGCCCATATCTGTAAGAAAATGAGCGGTCCCCCAATCTGTTATGCCTTATGTTGCGCAGCCTTACACAGACTCGTATATAAACATGTCAAACATGTACTCCCCCAGCTATAATAACCCGCCCTCTCAAAATCGGCAAGTAGATGCATCCAAAATAGATGCACAAAATCCCCACTCTTTTCAAGGAACAACATACCACCAATTAATTGCAATATATGGGCCCTAGTATGCATATGAATTATTTCATCTGCTGCCCACTTAGGAATCACATCAAAGTTCTCAACCAACCAATTAAGCTTCAAACGGCCACTATGCCTTAGTGCATTCCGTCTGGGTAATACACCCAATAAATCCTGACACATGGCCTCTAACGGAATGCTAGTACCAGAAATGACAGCATAACCATCCACAGGCAATCCAAGATGAATCGCTACATCCTCTAATGTAATAGTCATCTCCCCGTGAACCATATGGAACGTATGTATCTCTAGTATCCAACACTCCAATGCAGTAATCATTGCCCAATCCAACGAGATAAATGGTAGTTTTGCAACTCCATAGTAACCAGATTGTCCAGATTGTCGTAGATAAACATCCATCCTAGGATCACGATTCACATTCTTTAAAACTTTCTCCGAACGATGGCACACAAGAACATTGTTATGTAACAAAGCAACCAAAATCCTCCGTATTAGCATAATTGTCAGAATGCATCATTGAGTCTACAATACGATCTTCCGCAACATCAACATCATCCAAATACTCAATAAAAGCAACCCCACTACTCCCTCCATGACCATTCCTAAATGCACCAACATTTTCACTAACAATCGCATTCACAATTCCACCACCAGGATTTCTGGATAATCAACATTCACTTGTATAACCGACAAGTTACTTTGTTGATTATCATTGCATGATCATATTCCTTCATTACTTGAATAACCAGAAACGAAAATCACATATTCTTCCTGAATTCGGTTGCCATTACTTGTAGCAAATTCAACCAATAACCTAATATCATCATCATCGCTTATTGGCACCGGAACAAATTAGCTCCAGTATGACCATAAGAAGGAATCACATATATGTGACATATCTCCAGTCTACATCATTCATTTAATTTCAAAATCTACATCATCATCTACCTTAATTTGCTTAATTGGACCTACATTGTAACTAACTCTTTCATTACCATGAATTACCCTATCATTCGCAAACAACAAGTGAATGTGCATCATTGAAATTAAAACAAGAGTGATTATCTTTCTAATTTAGCAGTAATCAAATCGGAGATTTCGAAACCTACAAACAAAGCAAAATACATAAATCATTAATTGTAACAACAAACGACATTACATAACGAAAACAATTCACAAAATACTAAGTAAATTATACACTAATCTAATTAATAAAACCCTAACTACAATCTTCCACGCATTTAACCTTAACCTCAATAACTTCAACTCCAACCCAAATAATAAATGCATAACTAAGGAAAAATACCGTAAAAAGGAAGGTCGTGGGTCGTCGAATCGATTTTGTCGGTTCGTGACGCCTCGCAAAAGGGAGGGGTCGTCGGAAGGGACAGGGCCCCTGCTCGTGCTAAGGGAGGGCGGCGTGGGAATAGCAAGCTGGCGTGGGAACATGGACGTTATAAGGGGCGGCGTTGGGTTTTTCGAAGGCTGCCCCAGACAAAATGAGGGCAATGCCCAATTGTGAGCAATTTAGGGGCACGGGGGATGCATTCCCAAAATACGCCTCATTGCCCACAATCAGATGCATTCTCAAAATGCGCCCTCCTATTTTTTCGAAGGGACACATTTTGGGAGTGCGTCTTTGGCGAGGCGCATTCTTAAAATGCGCCCCCTATCCAATACTAGTGCAGAAGGCTTATAGTGTAGTGGGAAAATTCTAAGTGTTTGGGGGCGCCTTATCAAAATGCGCCTCCCTCCGACACAGAAACGGTGTGTTTGGGGGCGCGTTTTGAAACCCCGATCCCACCGTGTCTTATTAAAAAAATAATATTCCCTTGAGGACGGGTCTTGAAGATTCGCCTTTATGTGAGATGGTCAAGCCACCGTAAGAGTGGGTCTTCAAGAACTGTCCTGGTCATCGTGGTCATCTTGCATGAGGACGGGTTTTGATTATTCGCCCTTTTTGTAAATTGAAAACTCGCTCCTTCGACGTATTCACATAATTTACGAAACTTTGACCGTATTTTGTAATTGTTTTACGAAACTAACCTTACAATCCTCCTCCAACGAGGTCTATATGTTTTCCTGCTTTGCTAGCAGGGGCTTCCTGCTCATCCACGCGAACGTTGGCGACGTTGAAAGCTGTCCCCAGGATCAATGATGCTATCACCAACTAGCCATCGTGAAAGTTGCTCATCCGTCCTGGGCAAAATTTTAATATATACTTTTGGATTGCAGTGTTGATGACCTAAGCATGCAGCTTATGATAAACCCGCTGCTTCTGGGTGCCCAGACAATTACCAAATCAACACAACAGCCTCCCGAGGATTCGTTAGCAGTCACTGATGCATTCGGCGCAGCCAAACGCACTAAGGTTGATAAGAAAAGGTTCCACTTCAGAATACTATAGAGGTGAAACAGCAGCCAAAGGAGGTCATACCCGACTACCCGAATCACAATATCAAAGCATTCACATTTACGAAAGTTGGAAGGAAAGAAGGATAAAAGAGAATGCCTAAAAATCATTCGGTAACGAATAGGGTACTTGGCTGCTAGATCGATCCGATGATTTCCATGTGGAATGGACAATTCCATGCCACAGAGGCATATCGTGATGGGGATGAAGTACTGAGGAATTTTTTGAACCCCGCAAATTTCGATGGCAGCTCGTGGGGTTCCTCTCAAGATTTGTGGATCTTGAACCCAAACACTCTCGGGATGTAACTCGTCGTTGGCTTCTGTGGCTTCAAATGTCCATAAGTCATCAGGAATAGGTGAGGGAAGGTCGTCCCAAAGTAAGCTCCATCGACATCTTTTTTAGTTAAGAGTCGTGCCAGATGAGATAACCTCAGAAAAACACTAGTGCAAAACATGACAAAGGGAAATATCCAAGAACAATCAAGAAGCAGCTACATCCAGGTAAGTTATCACCATTCTCCCCCTGATCACACCCTAACACTCATGGTCTTAGAGCATCCTTGGACACGACACTAATTTTATACACAAACTCGGGAATCAAATCACCAATCTAAATCCTATCATCTGAGGCCAATCACTTCAACCTTATCCACTGTGTTGGAGAACCCATCATATCTTTTCCTCTAATAATTCTGCAGATTAAGACTAAGTATACAAGAAAGTTTGAAAAAAACAGCCCCTTCCCCTACCTCTATTTCTAAGAGACTTCATAAGGAATACCAGTAAGCAAGCAAGCATGCATTCCTTTTTAAGTTCTATTCTAATAATAATGCGATCCAAGAAGGTGCAACTACTTTAGGACCATGAAGAATAAGTCAGCAAAATATAAGTATGAAGAACAAGGAGGAATAGCAGAAAATATTAGTGCTGCCAGCTAACTGAAAATACAACTAGTACAAAGGATACTGCCTTGGTATTTGGATCGAGGATAGTATGTATCCTCGCATTTCGGACAGTAGATCTTAACGGTGCTTGATCGAGGGATATCGGACTGACCAACTGGAAGGCAAGGCTGTCCACAGCAGTAAACTCGAGGACACCTTCCAAAATCATAATTCTTGTACTTCTCCAACTACAGCAATGTTTCCAAATCAAATAGTGAACATACCAATTTAAATTTTGAAGTTATTTAGAAAAAAAAAAAGAAAAAAGATAACACTAGAAGACCTTACCATTGCAGCCATTCCCTTGCTGGTTAATATGTATCGAACATGAATAAGACCATAGAGCATCTCAGCAGCTGACTCAACCAGTTCATTGTGTTCTTCAGTGAACATATCACCTGAGCATAGGAGATATGGAGTGCACAATTAACTATCGGTATCATTATGTCATAACAAGGTTATTAGGGTAGACAGAAAAAATTAGTTTTGATCAATAAAAAAGCGATGGATTGGACAAACAATTAAGGAGAAAGGAACTTACTATGAGAACTATCCACATCCAAGATCAGGTCAAGCGCATAGTCATAACATGGGACTTGACTGCTCAACCCGCAAAGATTGAAATCGTCTTGAATGTACTCGTCATCAACTTCGCAAAAGAATTCATTTCCTCTCAAATTGCAAAACCAGGAAATCCATGATGTGTCATCCCCATCAGAGCCACTGACATCTGATTCTTCACTGTCTGTCTCAGACTCCTCTAAAGTAAAACAACACCCCACCCAACAAAAAAGGGAACCGTGTTAGAGATCGTCTTTGCACCTTAACGAGGCTTCAGGTGTTAATCACCATAATCGTAGTTGCTTATATTATAAATGCTGGTGGAGTGAAAAGCATGTTCCCCTATTTAACAAACATCAACATCAATTGGCTTGGCTATTGGAAAAAGGCGTCTGGTGGGAAACTACAAGGAATGCTGCTAGAACAACATAAACAGATGAACTCATCAAGCCTCAATCTTTGTCCAAGAAGATCAAATTGAGGGGTAACTAACCGCTGAGCTACTCATACACTAGAATTCAATCTAGACAACCAAGAGATGCTGTGGAATGGAAAAATCACATTAACCTACACAAAGGCACGCCACGTCTTAACAGCCCTCCTCAAAGAAGACCACACAACCCAACACCTTAGAAGACCAAAAAGAGTAACACAGCAGAACCGCATTGCCCAGTTCCACTGATCACACTAAACGATGTCACCACAAACCTTCTAAATCAACCTCTCGCAATTCCCTAACAACTCGCCCCTCTCTCCTCCCCTCCTCCCGGAGAACAACTTCATGCCCGAAAAATGTCCTGACTATAGCAATAAGGCGCAAGCAAAATCTACAAACTAAGCAACGCCCACTCGAAATAACCTCATCCAAGAACCTATAAAAAGGCATAAGAAAAAGATTAATCGAGGCAAATAAATCCCACAAAAATGAAAAGAAAAAAGAGTTCAAACCATCGGAATTATCCTTGGGCTGAGATTTGCCACTGGAAATAGAAGGGCCGGAGATTCTCTCCTTATCCTTGGCCTTCCCATCGGCGCCCCTCGAAGTCGAAGGAGAAGACTTCTCGAGGTGCCTGTCCAAAGCATCGTTTATCATACTCTTGCGATCCATCTCCCCTTTCCCAACGCCTCCTCCTCTTCCCCCGTACATGCGTGTCTTCGACACCACCCACCCAACAATTCCCTAAGAAGATCGATGCTTTACCCAACAATTCGGGAAGAATCCAATGATTTCGTCAAAGGGTCGTCGGGAAAGGATCATTGCTGTATTGGGTCGGTGGAATTTAAGGGGAAGAATGGCATTGGGATCGAGGATTCCTAGAGCGAGAGAGGCTTGGGGTAGGGCATCCACTTAATACGCACACTACGCTATTTACTTCATTGTAATTTTCACGTAAACGAATCCACGAAATCTGCGTAATTCGTTTATAAATAAATGTAATAATTTTTTTTAGGTGAAATTAGAATTATTATAAAATATATAGATTAATTATATTACAATTACTCTTAAATACATTTCTCGTATTTAAATTTTTAAAATAGGAATTTGTCAAAGAAACAACGCCATTATAACAAGAAATACCCCAGAAAGAAGAGATTTTAATAATATTTAAACAATTTTCTAAAATTCTTTTCAACTTTTGATGAAGATGAGTGTAGTTCAGTTGGATTTAGAATTCAAAAACTAGAATCCAATTTCAACCAACTTAAAAAAAATAGGTAATTATACTTTGGAAAATTCTTATTCAAAAATGAAAAGAAATTAGCACGTGAATACTTAATAAAAAAACACCGAGATGAAGATAGAGTACTGCTTTGAAATAATGCCTAAGGTCATCATTTCGTTAATCAGAACTCCTATTCAAATTAATAAGAATAATATAACCAAGAGAAATTAGTAAGAAAACTAATAATTTCGGCATCAAAAACAAGAAATTGATGTCACTTCAAATAATAAGAATGCAAATCTTTATTTTTCAATCATAGTTTTATTGTGCGTGTATTTATGATATAAGTTATGCAATTAGATGCCTCCTTAGACCCTATAATTGGGTGGGCTACATAGTTGTACTCACTCTTTTCTTTACTTCTCTTGAGAGAGGGAGAGAGTGTTTGTGAGTTTCTGGATGCCCCTGCCTGCCGTTATTGCCCTATTGCCCAATCATGGATACCCCACCTGAGATATTGACTGCCCCCTTCTCTCTTGAACCTTCTTCCTCCTTCTGACGTTCTAATGCAAGCATTGAATCACTGTATGAAATCACCCACAAGAATTGTGATGCTAATCAAGTGGCTAATACTGAACTGCCATTGATTAATCCGTACACAGCTTTTCATAAGCCCTCTGCAGGACCAATAAAAAGCATAAGGACTTTAATCAGACGGCCTGCCTCAACAGCCCGAGAATACATACAGACTAGTAAGTTCAGTCAACATCCTATACTTGGGACACAAAGAGAACAATTTGTATCTCTGCAATTACCAGCAGAATTCCCTGAACTATGGACTAGAGAAGGATATTCCCATCTCCATTTTGGAGCCATTAGACTTGCCTTGACATACCATGGACGAAAAGGACTGCCTGTGACTGCCCGAATGGCCCTTTTGGACACCAGATACATGGAATATCAACACGCAGTAATTGGAACAATTGAGACAACATTAAACGCAGGAACGGTCTTCGTGACCCTTTTCCCTAACTTCTGCATGTCTCTCAGGGATCCAAAGTTGCTGTCTGCCTTGCAGGTACAACTGCAACTCTGCGGAGCCACAATGGAATCAGACTCCATTGAAGCCACTCTTCACTACCAGATGGCTTACCGGGTGCAGAACCATGCTTTGGACATAAGCATGCCCAATGACACCCAGAATGCTTTACTCATCGTGGCTGACTACCATGACCAAAAGGCTCCTACATGCATCCACATCCCCAGACAAATTCCAAGAGCAGAACTTCTGAAGCTTCTGCCAGAAAAATGGGTGACCGACTACGAGCAAATAAAGAAGAGGATGGTGCCAATCCCACCAATCCAGTCTACGGTTTCCACCTTCTCAAGAGACAGAGAAGGAGCTGTCACCATCAAGTTTGATCGCTCAACAGCTAAGGAACCAGCACCACCTCCCATTTTCCCAACCATGTTTATGGTACAACCTGTACCAAGAAGAAAGAAGCCAGAACCCCTCAACAAGATGATCCATTCCTTTGATGGAAATGGCAATCCAACGTACTTCTTTCGGGACCCTCAAACTCAGCACTGCTACTGGGATGTAGCAAGATGCCCAGCAGACTGTGACTGCGAAGACTGCGACTCACCATACTACTCCAAGATGAAGAGTAGATCTAGATGCCTGAACCGGAGAAGTCTCTCAGAATCAGATAATGATTCTGACTCAGATGAAGAAACCTTGTTCATTTCTCCTCCTGCGAGAAAGCTCAAGAAGAAATCATCTCCGTACCAGCGCTACCAAAATGGTGACCAGACAGTCGGACCGCTTGGACAACCCTCTGGAAAGTTTGACTACATCGTAGACTATGGGATTCCTCCGTCCCGACTAGAGTCAAGCAAAATTATCCCTACAGGATGGGATAAAGATGATGAATCACCACCATCACCTTCATTATTACTGTCATCACAACATCACCAAGCATGGCAAGACTTTGAAGACCTACCCAGAGTCACAAACCATCCGCTGAAGCCAAAGCAGACGATATTGCCCTGCTATAGAGCTATTTACAAGTGGCGACAAAAGCAAGCATCAACTGCAAATCATGTTCAGACTCCAGAGCCTGAAAAGCAAGCAAAGTTAGCTCCTGAGCCAGCTCTCAAACCAGCTCCTGTACCAGCTCCAGCACCAGTTTCCGAGTCAGTTCTCAGAAAGACCATTCAAGCCTGTTCCCAAGAGGTACAAATGCTAGAGCCATACAAAACCAACAACCTTGCTCCCCTGCCAATAATGATGATGCAGCAGGAATCACCTGACCTGATTTTTCCAACTATGGATGAACACACAGTCAACAACGTCAGGTATACTGCTAAGATTCCAATTCCTACAGCTGTCGATGCACAAGGAAATGTGCAGCGCAACAGCCTTGCAGAAACTGTGCTCAACTGGCAAAGCCAGAACGCCCTCGCCCAGAATGAAGCCTTGAAGATCATCCACAAGAAGGTGGATAAAGTGGAAAGTCGTCTGGAGAAGACAGAACACAACTTGTCTCACCAGATCCAGTCCCAGAGTCATCAAAAGCTCAATCGACATCATGATCAAATGCATGAAGTACTTAGGGTACTACAACATTCCTTGGACAACATCGAACAAGGACGATACCCTGCACACTTTCAATCAGATCCAGATGAAGAAATAGCCCGCTTGGAGAAGCTAATCAAAGCGGCCCGAGAAATGCAAGAGAAACCTCCCTTGAAATCATCATATGGAGGATCAGATTTCATGGACTTAGGAAGAAAACCTTCCTACTCTCCTTTGGAGAAATCATCCAAGAGCTATTATCTGTTCGGGGATCCGAACAAGAAGGATGTCGCAGACATAAGAGAGATTGCAAAGAAACTAGAAAAGCAAAAGCGTAAGACTCAACAAGAGCAACGCTCATAGGAACAACGAAGAACTGAGATCCGAGAAGGAAAGAAGAAAGCAACTGAATCCTCTCGAAGACAGAGATCTCCTAGCCCTTTAAGATCTCAGAGCGATGAAAGTTCTTCAGAACAGATTCCTACCCAGCAGCTACTGATCAAAGAAGACAAGCTACAGAATCATCCCTCAGTCTCAGTTCCACATTGGTTAGGACCCGACTCGGCAGGTCACTTCCCAAAGGATTTAAGAATCCATTATTCTATGGATCCCCTGGAATTCACTTACCAAGACGACCAAGATGAATTAAAGATTCTCATGGCAAAACCCCCAAGTGAAGAACCAATAGAAGAACCCTCCGAATCATTATTCTCGGAGATATTGACCGAAGATACTACAAGTATAGAAGAAGATCAGCCCACAACTGAGTATTCAACAGACTCCCAATTCTGTGAGATTCCTTTAGTTTATATGGCTGACAATCCTCCTCAGGTCAACGAACCAGATAGTTCTTCAGACAATTCCATGGAAGACCGGCCAAACCCGTCGATAAAAGAATCAGGACCTTTCTCATTCACCATTGATGATATCGACATAGACAAATGGCCACAACGATTCAGAGACTTCTATGCATGGTGCCTCCAGAAGAGATTAGCAGTAACTTCCTCAGTAGAAATACTGACAGAACTCACCACAAAATTTAGGGGAATACTACAGACTTGGTGGAATCAGCTGACGGAGCAAGTACAAATACAACTCATCAGCCTTCCATTCCCAGAGTTCTTGGCACAGCTATATATCAATTTTATTGGAAGTCCAGAAAACCTGATTGAAGATCAGAGAAAAGAATTCTTCAAACGACGCTGCTGTTCGTTCAGAAAAAAGGATATCAACCGACACTTCAAGAGGATGATCACATTGTTCATAAACCTTGGAGCAGACAATGCCCACAAACCAGTTTTCATATCCTCACTCATAGAGCCAATCTCTTCATTGGTGGAAAAGGAAATAGCCGCCAAAGGATTAAGAATCATGGATCTCTCGGTTGGACAAATCCTGCAAACAGTTCACTTCGCAGTTAGCGAACTCTGCCAAAGACGAAGCGTCATTAGAGATTTTCTCAAACACGACCGAAGACTCGACAATGCCTGTAAACCAACCAGGTATCTTACAAAGTGCACTAAAGCAGATTTGTGCAAATGTCCAGATTTTCCTGACAAAGAAACGTCCAGAAGACGATTTAGAAGATCTCCAACGAAGCACTTCATCCAGAAGAAAAGAAGAGATCTGACCAGGAAACAAAACAAGAGAAAAGTTGAACCCAGACCAAGGAAACGTTATCTACGGTTCAAGCACAGACGTTTTCCTACAAGGAAAACAGACAGATGCTACATCTGTAACAAACCGGGACATTTCGCGAAGGATTGCAAAAGAAAAAAGAAAAAGCTTATTGCACAGCTTGAGAGAGCCGCAGGAGTATCACTAAAAGACAATGATGTGGAATCAGTCTTCTCCATTGATGAAGAACCTTCAGACCAAACAGTTTACTGTTTAGAACCCACACGAACTCCTCCAACTATACTCTCATCTTCAAGTGACAGTGAGAGTGACTACGACAGCATTTACACAATCACCTCAGTCACGAAGCACTCTCAACCGATCTCACGATATACAAGTGTTGCTACAAGAAGAATTCCCTCGTGCGAATCCTTCACCAACTTGCGAATCCATTCCCCAGTTTCAGACATAGAGGAAACTACAGAAGCCAGTACTCCTCTCATGGCTGGCTCCAACATTTTGCCACATGTCAAGGTCCAGATCTACTTTACTAAGTATCGAAGACCAATACAGCTGAAAGTATGATAAATCCAGCTATCGTCCCAGCAGAACTGCTTGTTCCTCAAGTCAATACATACAAAGCAGCATCAGGAAAAACTTTCCAAACATTCCTGAAGACAAAGAGAATAAAGGTCATGCTTTTCCCTACATGCTCTATCTCAGTTGAAATTGTTGCAACTGACCTGCCAGGGAAAGACCTTGTCATTGGATGGGACATACTTCATCAGCTACACAGCCTCAAACTATTAGCAACTGGCATACGACACAAGTCCAGCTTCAAGCCTTACACCCATGAAAGCAGAATGTACTCGGTCCAGCCAGTACAGCAAGCCTTGGAACTATTCAGACCAGCCTTTGCTAAAGATCATCAGGATTTTCTTGAAAAATGTTCGCACCCACTATGGACAAATCCAAAGTTCTTCGTCCGACTCCCATTCAAACAGAACGAAGATGTGAACCCGACCAAATCCAGTCATCCAGGCATGACTCCTTCAGATTCAAAGCAAGCAACTAAGGAATGCAGCTTGTTGCTTAAACAAGGATTGCTTGAACATTCCAGCTCATCATGGACATGCCAAGCATTTTATGTTAACAAGAGATCATAACAGAATCGTGGGAAGAAGCGATTGGTCATCAACTACCAACCTCTAAATCACTTCCTCCAAGACATTAAGTTTCCTATCCCAAATAGGACAGCTCTGTTCTCCTCACTTTCAAAAGCCAAGGTATTCTCCAAATTTGATCTTAAAAGTGGTTTTTGGCAGATAGGTGTTCATCCCGATGACAGATGGAAAACAGCCTTCTGCATACCCAACGGACATTTCCAATGGAGAGTCCTACCATTTGGACTCAAGACAGCCCCTTCCTTATTCCAAGATGTCATGACAAGTATCTTTGAACCCATACAGTCTTCAGCACTCATTTACATAGATGACATCTTACTCTTCAGCGAAGACCAGAATTCACATGACCAACTCCTGAAAGAATTTGCAAAGATCATCCAACAGTTTGGAATCATGCTGTCTGAAAAGAAGGTGCAACTTTGCACATCAACAATTGAGTTCTTGGGAATGAGATTAGCAGATGGACAGTATTACCCAGGACCTCATATCGCACAAGAACTACTGAAGTTCCCAGACACACTGACCACAAAGCAGGTTCAGCAATTTCTTGGAATTGTAAATTATCTCAGAGACTTTGTTCCAGGAATCAGTAGGTACACCAGCCCACTCGAATCTCAGCTCAAAAAAGATGCATCTCCATGGGGAGATCTGCAAACCAGCGCCGTCCAGTATTTAAAGAAGAATCTTCAGAATTTGCCTCCTTTACAGATTTCTTCTGATGGATTGAGAATCCTACAAACGGACGCGAGCAATGAATTCTGGGCAGCCATACTTTTTGAAGAAATCAATGGAACCAGAAGAATATGTGCCTACAAATCAGGGAAGTTCAACAATGCTGAACAACACTACTACTCAGGGATTAAAGAGATTCTAGCGGTCAAGTATGGAATCAAGAAATTGGAATTCCATCTCATGGGACATCATTTTGTGATCGAGACAGACTTCAAGTCCTTCGACTCGGTCCTCAACCTCAAGGCCAAGAAGATTCCCAATGCTCAACTACTGAGGTTATCACAATGGTTCTCACAATACTCGTACACAGTACGACATATCAAAGGAAAAACCAACGTTGTTGCTGATTTCCTCTCAAGACCCTTTGATAATGTCAATCCTCAACTCCTTGAGTATCCAAAGCTTCAAGCTATGTTCTCCCTTCATACTCAGAACACACCAAGACCAAAACAGTCAAGCTCTCTGCCTCCTGAAATACACAAGTGGAACAATCTCCTCAGGTTTGATTGTTCTATGGAAATTATTTCACAACCATACTCACAGATGCATTACTACCTGTCACAACTTTTAAGAAAACATGGACAGCTATTCTTTCCAAGATTAGGAATTCATCCTACCTGCCCATTCCTACATTTGTTTCCAATACATCCAGCTGAAAAATTTCCTGTTGAGTTAAAATGGTTCTTTTGGTATTTCCTTCATGCACATACCACAGCCTTTGAATTTCCAGCCTTAGAGATGCTCCATTATCTTGAAAAATTTGGATATCTATGTTTATATTCCCCTGGAAATTATCCTCATGCACATCTTGCAGAAGTTCTCAATTGGTTCGCACCCTTATCCCGGTGGAAAATTTGGTTTGAAGAACAGGCCTACAGATTTCAGAAGTGGCCAGATCTTACTTCATACACCATCTACCTCTTTCACAGGAATTGGCACTACGACAGTGGAATAGCATCATTGGTTGCCGTAAATACGGTAGATCACTTTGCCTGTCTACCCAATTCAATTGCCATACACTTTGGAAATTATGAAGTCGACGACCAAATTCCATACATATGGGAAGTTCCACTCAGCACCAAAGGATCCGAGCACAAAGACATGCTTCACAGCAGGACCTGCCTGACAAACAAGCTCTTCCAGCTCAATTCAATGCGACCTCTCACAGAAGAAGAATTGCTGATCCAACAAATCGCAAGAATCGACGCCAACGAAGCATGGTGCATAGATCAAGCCCTGGAAGCCCACATCCAAGAACAAATTGATTTGGGTGCTATTGTTGAAGATATGGTTCAGACCTTCAATCTATCAAGCCCAACCGATATACCAGGACCATCTTCAAGCCCAAGATCACCACCAGGCCCAGGATCTAGAAGAAGACGTGCCTCGCGACGAAAGAAATTGTCGGCAAAAGAATCGGACCCACATGGAAAGCGTCCCAAGACAAATGAAGATTAACAACAGTAGCCGCCCATGTGCCAAAAGCAAAAGAAGCCGCCCATGTGCAGACGACAAAGATGAGAAGACCCAAAGTGACAACTTTTGACTAGGAATAGTTTTCCTTTAGTCACTCTCAACTTTTGACTAGGAATAGTTTTCCTTTAGTCATTTTCATCTTTTTGACTAGGAATAGTTTAAGGATACGTGGCTTAACCACATCCAAGTCCTAGCCTTCGGCTTTGTGTATAAATCACCTCTTGCAAGCACAAGAGAGAGGCAGAGGAGAAAACACACTTCAATACAATTCTCATTTTCTCCCATCCATGTGCAACTAAACTTATCGGGGCAATAACCAAAGGGCAGTAAGGTATTCCAGTTCTTCAACCTCTTGATGATCTTTCTATCTTCGATAAACCCAAAAACATTCAGAAAACCCCAAAATCCTTAAAGATCTGTTTATGTCTTTGCTCAAACGCATTCATCGTGTTTTTCTATATCTGTTGATCATCTCCTTGTTATTCCCTAATCTGTTTAGGTTTTGCTTCACTCTTTGTTTATATCCCTTTGTTTCAGTTATCTTAATCTTTATCTAAAATGTCTTTCATCTTCCGTATTCTCCATATCCTGTTAATCAGCCTTGCTGTTCTGTATTTAAGTTACTCCCAGTTTTCTTCAGTTTATGTCTTAGCCTTCATCTGTGTGGTGTATCTACTCCAGTAAGACTGCATGACCTCCTTTTTAGGACTACTCTTCTCCAAAAGAAACTTGAAGTTTAGCGATAAGTGTTATGAACCTAACTATCGCCAGATTTCTATCATGAAACGGATGTTTGTTGTACGCTGTTAACTTAGTAGAGTTCTGTCAGGGCCGTAAAGCTATCGACTTCGCCATAAAGGACCACTTGCCGTTATAGCCAGGAGGGCTGCCAGGCGCCGGTCGCGGCTTGTAACTGATAGTAGGCAGGATGAGAGCTCCCCTAAGAGAACGACGTTTCCACAAACCCCCTTTTCCTGACTGTAATATCTTGCGTAGTCACTTTCATACCATTCGTCGTGAACACGACGAGCCACTTTGGAAGAAGAGGAAAACTCTTAGGAAAGTCAATCGCGCTATTTCTGCCTTAGATACCTATATCGACTATAAGGCTAGAAACTGTGTCCTTCATTCTGTGAATGCCCAAATTTCTTACTTTGAGTGTATGGAGCCAGGATATGAGTGGATTTTCCTAAATCCTTGGGATCTCTGCAACGGATGGATTACCCTCCGTAAACATGTCCAGTACCGCAAGTATCTTGCTTGGTACTTAAAATGGCTTTTATACTTGTCTAATGTATAAGCCGTCTGTCTTGTAAAAGCTTTCTCTTATCTTATCGAAAAGGACCTGTTATCCTTTTTTGATCCTGTCTTCCTGGTTAGAACCAGCTCATGTTTGTAAATCATGTCTTTGTCTCTCTTATGTAATTCCGCCTTACTCCCCACTTGTTCGATGTTTGTCGTTATTTTTAAAAATACAATATGATTAAATATAATTAGTAATAATCTTGGGCTCGTCAGGTGTAAAAAGTGGAGCATTTTGACCCACTCGACCACTTCATCTCAAGCAACCGAACGATCCATCCATCATCAATCATCCAGCAGAAACCTCCGACGATGACGGATGTGGAGCTGGGTTTCGTCCCCGCGGCGGCGGCTTTCGTTCTGGGTGTTGCCGGGATCCTCCTCCTGTGGCTTTGGGATGTCCAGGTGTGGGAGCCCAGGAGTCTCCTGCGGAAGCTCAAGAGGCAGGGGATCCACGGCCCTCCGTCACGGTCCTTCTTCCTCGGCAACATCCCCGACATGGAGAGGATCGGGACAGAAGCGAAGAGGGGGCAGAGTAAGGGCGGCGAGGGAGCCGGTGCAATATCTCACGACTGGCCGTCGGTCGGTTTCTCTTACATCCTGCGGTGGAGGGAAGAGTACGGTAATAATAATGATAGTTAGTGTCTGTTAGGGTGTTCGTCTATGTCTCTCCGACTATGGTCGCTGCACTCTTTGATATGTGACGAAGGATTTCGTAGGGCCGAATTTCGTTTACTCGAGGGGTCGGATTCCGATTCTATGCATCACGGACATGGATTTGGTGAAGGAGTTGTGTTTGAGCACAGTGCCAAGCCTCGGGAAGGCTTTGTATTTCTCGAGGGATCTTGGACCTCTGTTCGGTGAAGGCATCTCCTCGTCAAGCGGATCCACCTGGACTTTCCAGAGGAAGATCATAGCACCCCAGTTATACCTCGACAAAGTTCAGGTATTCTCATAGTCTTTTCCCAAATGCGAGATCGCTGAAATCACTGTTTTGTGATCATGGAAGTTTCTATGTGATGTGGCTTTTTAGAGCATGGTGGATCTGATGGTTGGCTCAGCGGAGGCGATGACGAGAGCTTGGGAGGGAAAGATCGAAAGCGAAGGAGGCATGGCGAACATGAGAGTGGACGATGATTTGAGAAGCTTAGCGGCCGACATCATCGCGCGGGCATGCTTCAGCAGCAGTTACAAGCATGGGGAAGAAATCTTCACAAAGCTAAGGGAGCTCCAGGGGCTCTTGGTTGCCGTAAACGTTGGAGTACCAGTACTAAGGCACTTGTCCACGAGAAAGAATCAAGCGATATGGAAGTTGGAGAAGGAGATCGAGTCGATGATTCTAGAGACGGTGAAAGCTCGGAGAATGGACTCGAATGAGAAAGATCTGATGCAGATGATCCTCGAGAGCGCCGACCAAGAAGGACTCCCGTCCAACATGTCTAGCCGGCAATTCATCGTGGATAACTGCAAGAACATATATTTTGCGGGCCACGAGAGTACTGCCACAACTTCATCCTGGTGCCTGATGTTGTTAGCCGCAAATCCTGAGTGGCAGGAAAGAACTCGAGTGGAAGTCGTTGAGTTACTCAAGGACGGCCCACCGGACTCCAATAAGCTCAGAGGCATGAAAACGGTTAGTAATAAGATTCCTTCTCAAAGGAAATTACGAGAACTTGGTCCTTTGTGTCTTGATTTATATGATTACTATGTATCGGCAGCTGACGATGGTGATCTACGAGACCTTGCGACTGTATGCCCTGGCAATGATCGTGGTCAGGCAAGCGTTAGAGGACGTCAAGTTCAAGAACCTTCACATTCCTAAAGGATGCAACCTCCTACTCCCGATATCGATCCTACACCGCCTTCCAGAAATATGGGGGAAAGATTGGAACGAGTTCAACCCTCAGCGATTCGTCAACGGGGTGTCCGGAGCCTGCAAATCTGTTCATGCTTACATGCCGTTCGGGATAGGTCCACGAGTCTGCGCGGGGCAGCATTTTGCTATGGTGGAGATGAAGGTAGTATTGTCTCTAATATTGTCTCGGTTCTCCTTCTCCCTGTCGCCCGACTATCAGCATGCCCCGGAAAGAAGGCTGGTTCTTGAGCCGGGTCATGGGGTCATTCTGCATATTAGGAAGCTTTAATGCGTACCCAACTCCATGTCGTGTCCTCCACATATTTTATGTGACGGTTAGAAGCTTAGTGAAAGACTGAGTTCATCGTGAGGTGCTGAACAGTCATTTTGTTTTGTTAGTGGTGAGCGTAGTGATAACATGAACCAGGTCATGGTGTTTTCCGACGTAGACTTGAATTCAGATGTAAGCAGCATGGCAATACTCTGGCCAGCGGCCGCAACGAAATCTGGGCTGTTTGTATGAAATTTGCAAGAGATTTCCATTTGATGTGATTTAACTTATTTCGGGGTAATGTCAACTGTGCGATATCAAGTGATTTAGCTGTAGTTGAATCATTCCGATCAAATCAGGGATGCGATTTAACTGTGTTGGGACATGGGAAGGCTTGCAGGACTCGCGGCCATGGATTTGCAGATGGTTGTCTTGCTGACCCTTTTCAGAGTTGTTTTCGAATTAGGTTGAAGCCCGAAAGACAGAATACGCGGACCTCCTCAGCTGTTCTTCCTGGGAAATTACTCTGACATGAAAAGGATTGTTTGGGAAGCGACCCAAGCATCCTAGTCGAGTTCGGGCAGCATGGATGGCATTTCTTGTGTGGCGTTTGGTCTTTATCTCACTAGGTCCAATGGCGAGCCAAATACAAGGACACTGACTGTTAACTTTCGAGTATGTTCGGTGTACGCTTTTTTTCTGACTCAGGTTGCGTCAAGGATTTGTTCACCAGAGTATGCAAAAGATACCTGCCCCCAAGAACAAACAGAGCAGCACGGAGGCTGGCGAAGGTGATCCACTCAATGATCCTAAAAATGGTGAAATCTCGAGCGGGGGCTGCGAACCAGAAGGATCTGATGCAGACGATCCTTTCAGTGCCAACAAAAAAGGGCTGGCGTCCAGTCCCGTATGTTGAGTGGGATTTATTGTGGATAACTTTAAGTCCTTGAACGAGGCTACCGCTACAACCATGTTGTGGTGCTCGATGTTGATGGCCGTGTCCCCTGAGTGGCAGGCCCCCGTCCCCGAGAGGAAGTTTTCAAAGTCCTCAGCGAACAACACCCCCCCCCCCCCCCCCCCCCCAAGGTCTAAACTGTGCACCCGTTTCCTCACCTGCAGCTAACAATGGTAATCCACGGGGCAGTATCTCTATATGCATGCGGTGGCCCTCAATAGACAAGCACTGGGCGTTGTCTGTGTTAAGAATCTACGTATCCCCAAAGGATGCACTTCTGCTGGCAATGCTCCACCGGCTACATGGAGAGATGAACTCGCCAGAATTCAACCCTTGGAGATTCGCTAAGGGTCTTTCCAGAGCCTGCAAAGCTGTTCAGGCTTACATGTCCCTCAGGGTTTGGCCGTGGTCAAACTGAAGGTCGTGCTGTCTAAGTTCTCTCTCCCTATCCCCCATCTATCGATGTAGGCTCTTTCTCCAGTTCAGGAACGTTTGAAGTGTAAAGCTTTTCGCTCCATCATTTAATTCTTCTCGTCTTGGCGCATTTCTGTGAAACCCTGATGCATCAGCATCTGTTCCTCATGCAAGATCGATAACCTTATGAAACAGATTGTCCATTTCCCTGTATACTGAGTATCATGATAAGTCTGCATGAGCCTAGGATTCGAAGTTGATGTCGCAACTTTTAAATATGTTCAGAATATTAGTAGTATTCGACATCAGACATTGCCGAACGTGGACAATCCAGATTACGCAATCCCTCATTCCAAAAGTCAGAACGAACTCTATCATCATCAGTCAAGTAATGCCTTTTGTTCACCATCTGCAATGACAGGAAGTGGCCAACGGATCACAACCACCTTGTTATTGCTCGGTATGGCATAATGTTGTTATCCCAGAAATAGCTGCCGATGGCGTGGTCCGTTGTGATTGCTATGAATTTATGTCATTACAGAATACGTCACGCCTGAGAGGTACGTCACGTTTGAGAACCACGTACCCCAAGAGAGTGTTGCGATCTTTTTTCTAAGTGTCTTTGAGTATTGCAGGCGGACAATGCGGGAATAGGTCGGGTAACCATGGACTGGGAGATATTGTTTCGTACGAGGACGGTGAGGACAGGCACTGTAGCATCAATCTGCTTGGGTTTAATCTCAGCAATCGATCAGAATAGATATTTCATTGTTGAGTCCGTTAATCACCACATCAAGTAAAATGCAGCGCACTTGTTTCTTGAAGCCACTACACAAACGAATGAACTGGTAATTTTCTGGACTAATCAGAACATAACGGCACTCTTACTTCTGATATTGTCTTCCAACTCAGGAAGGATCCATCGTCAATGTCTCCCTCTACTGGCGTACAACCTGGAGGTTGAAACACGAAATAATATCAAGACTAGCCCATTTCTCGACAATTACCATTTGTCTAACAATTTCAGTTTGTTTTCCAACTCATCAAGAATGAGAAGATCATGGCAGAGCAGAACTAACCAGCGCACTGAATCTAGCGAAAGAGAGATTGGACAAGATGTTGTATGAATTCCTTGTCGACTTCGAGGAAGGACAGGAAGAAAAGGGATGGTCAACTCACCTCTCGTCAGACATAAGTCTCAAAGGATGCAGCGAATGCATATGCCAGGATCATCACGGAACTGCATACTCGACTCCGAGCAAACACAATGTGTCCTCACTTCATGAAAACCAACGATAATGCCCACAATTGAATCCTCCCGGTCGAGTATGGGGCTCAAGGCCCTGTCATGCTGGCACTGTTTCCGGATGACGGCCCTTCGGGCTGTTTCTTTCGACAAGACAAAGCCATCAGAATTTTAACCTGAAAAACTCAATCGATTTCTCTCATCCCTGAGCTCACCTCTCATCCAATTATCATTCACTACAGAACCATAAGTAGTGGCCCCACCAATCTTGAAGCTAAGTGACATATTCATACCCCCTGAACTACATCATATCCCAAAACAATTCCGGGAAAATATTTCAACACAGCAAAGTAGTGAACTACAAATCAAATGTCTGTGCCACCAACATGCTCACAATCTTCTTCTCAGAAAAAGGTAGTTTGTTTACACAATTTTTGTAAAAGTGGCACCATTGAACGTCCAACTAGCAAGAAAAAGTCAGTAGTCTCAAGACTCTTACGTAGATAACTACTAATCCAGTCACGCAAGAACAGCGGTTTAAGAAATTTTAGTCTGATCTAATTGCATACACAAACAAAAAACCCTACATTGAATCCCATACCTGGCTATGTACAAGGAATTTGATGCATAGAAGTGGAGTTGGAAGTGAAGCTGGAAGTGGAGAAAGCGGAGTTGGAAGAGGAGTTAGGGAATTTGAGAAGGAATGTGAGAAGCTGGAAGTGGTCGGGTCACACGAGGAGATAAAAGTAGAAGTGGAATGGGTCGGGTCAGACAAAGTAGAATGGGTCGGGTTAGGCATTGGGTCGGGCATGGGCGAACCAGCTCGTCGATAACGGGATTGGATGGGGCTGAAGAAGATGGATGGATCGAGAAGGGCCATGGGGACTTGCAGGCTGGGTCATTAGCATAAGGACGAAAGTGAAAGAAAAACAGAAAAAAGGGGCAAAAAGAAGGAAAGAGGAAAAGATGGTAATAGAATGCTAATCAACGTGTGCAAAGCAGACGGCAAAACATGAAGGAATAAAAGAGGTTTCTCTGTTAGTCAGTTGGGGGGATGAGGATGACAATGAAGGGAGGAGAAGGGGAGAGTATGTGTGGATAAGAAAGAAGGTTATCCCACCGGCCTGTGGTGGTGACGGGAGTTGTTTTGGTGTTTCTTTTAGTAAACTGTGAGTAGTGTGGTGTAAGATTTTCGCTACTGTTTTTCAAGGAGGCTTCAGCTTCGCCGGAGTGCGGGTGTGGGCATTTTGCGTTCCAAGTGGTATCAGAGCATCGTCGCTCAACCTCCTTGAGTGTGGGATGCCCGTGGCTGACGGGACTAGATCAAAGGTGGCACAGATGGAGGTGGACTCGGTGAAGGAGGTGCTACAAGAACTGGTGAGGAATTTTGAAGAAACTAAGAGTTAAGGTGGAGGCTATGGAAGGACGTAAGAGAGGTTCTTCAGAGGAGGATTACGACTCAAGGACAAGATGAGATGGAAGACAGCTTTGGCAAAATGATTGGGTCAACAGACCTCATAAGGTCGAGTTTCCCACTTTTGAGAGCACATAGGTTCAGGAGTGGATTTTCCGAAGCGAGCCTATCTTTGAACTTGATGCAACCCCAGCAGAATTGAAGGTGAGTATTGCATCAGTCCATCTCTCTGGCTTGGCGATAGAATGGCATTACGCTTTCCTTAAGGGAAGAGACTTGGGTGGAGTGGTGAGTTGGGAAGAGTATTCAGCAGCCATGCTTCTCCATTTTGGGCCAAATGAGATGACACGCCCCATTGTGATGTTAAGGGAACTGAAGGAGAATGGAAATCTATCTAAGTACATTGACGAATTCATTTTTTTGGTGACTAAGGTTGAACTATCGAATGAAGATAAAGTGGCCCTGTTTATAAGAGGCCTTAGAAAGGAAAACACGAAGTTGGTGACTGTACTTAAACCTAGGTCTTTGCACCAGGTCATTGCCATAGCTAAGACCCTTTCTGATGACGAGGAAGAAGTCCAGGGCAGAGGGAAGGAAGTTAATCACAAGGGACGGGTGGATTCGTGGCAAGGGCAGAAAACTATGCCGATAGCTCCAGTAGCAAGAAGAGTCACTAAATGGCCTATGAACAATAGACCAGTAGAAGGAGGTAACATGGGAGCTAATGGAAGTACGACCAGAACGTTACCATACCAACCGTCACACAAGAGGTTGACCCCAGCGGGGATGGAGGATAAGAGAACGAAGGGATTATGTTTCTGATGTGACGAGAAATACACTTTCATCAATAAATGCAACAATAGGAGACTTTACTTAATAGTTTTGGAGGCTGAGTATTCTGATCCAGAAGTGGGGAAGAAACAGGGGACTGAAGAACTAGTAGAATTAGATGATATACCATCATGATCTTACATGCTTTGCATGGAGTGTCGATGTCTTTCAAAAATCGAACTATGAAGGTGAATGGGAGGTATAAGAAGAGGAAGTTAACTATCCTGGTTGATTCGGGAAGTACGGACAGTTTTTTAGATGCGGGCGTCGCTAAGCAGATTGGTTGCACAATCAAAACTATTCAGGGAAGGGAATGATGATTGCAAATGGTGAAAGGATGCCTTGTAATTCGATGGTGCAGAAGTTCGAAAGGGAGATGCAAGGTGAAAGGTATGTGACAGATGTGCTTTTGATGTCTCTTAGGGGATGCAAAATGATCTTGGGAATGGAATGGCTGCATTCCCTGGTGTACAGTGGGACTTCCCTAGTTTATCCATGCAATTTCAAAGAGAAGGGAGAATGATTATACTAGTGGCAGGTGACGGGGAATTTGTGAAGATAAAGGCAGGGGTGTTCTCTCCTCAAGAAAGTGACATGAGACTGATCATTCCTAGACTAAGTTAGTGTGAAACATTAGAGGATGAAACAAAACCTCCTGACTAGATACAACAGCTGCTGGCTAAATTTAGCAAGGTCTTTGAGGAACCTACATGGTTACCACCACATAAAGCCCAGGATCACGTGATTGAATGGGAGAAAGGGGTTAACAGATTAAACTTACGACCCTATAGGTATTCCAGGTCCAAAAAAGATATAATCGAGAAGTTGGTGCAAGAGATGTTACACTCGGGAGTCATACGACCTAGTACTAGTCTATTTTCATCATCGACAGTTCTTGTCAAGAAAAAGGACAGCTCTTGGAGGTTGTGTATCGATTATCGAGAGCTCAATAAGAAGGCTATAAAAGATAAGTTTCCAATTCCTGTTATCGAAGAGTTATTGGACGAACTAAATGGAGTGAGCTGGTTCTCTAAACTGGATTTGAGGTCCGATTATCACCATATAAGAGTAAGAGAAGCTGATATTCCTAAAACGGCCTTTAAGACACACGATGGGCATTATGAATTCTTGGTCATGCCGTTCAGATTGACCAATGCTCCGTCAACTTTCCAAAGCCTTATGAATACGATATCCAGGCTTTACCTAAGGAAGTTATGATATGTTAATCTACAGTTCGACATTGGCTGCTCATGTGAATCATCTAGCTAAACTGTTGGAGGTTATGTGACAAAACAGTTTATTTGCTAAACTGAGTAAGTGTTCATTTGCCCGCAGAAGAGTGGAGTATCCAGGGCATTTTATCACATAAGAGGGAGTTTCTACAGATCCTAGGAAGCCGACAACAGTACAAGAGTGGCCGACCCCGACTAACATTAAGCATTTGAGGGGATTTTTTGGTTTGACGAGTTACTACAGGCGATTCGTTGAAGGCTATGGCACCATCAGCAAACCCGTAACGCAGTTGCTTGTAAAAAATGCCTTCAAATGGACTCCTCAAGCTCAAGAAGCTTTTCAGAAACTTAAGAATGCTATGGTAACTACGCCCACGTTGGCGTTACCAGATTTTTCTAAGGAGTTTATTTTGGAGAGTGATGCAAGTTCATTGGGATAGGAGTAGTTCTTATGCAAGGTGGGCCCCCCACAGCTTTTATTAGCAAAGCTTTAGCCCCAAAACATTTGAAACTATCAGTTTATGAAAAAGAATTGCTCTCGATTGTATATGCTGTGGAAAAGTGGAGGCATTATTTGATGGGAAGGCGCTTCATGATAAAGACAGATCATCAGAGTCTGAAATACCAAATGGAACAATGCTTGCACACAGAGATGCAGTTGAAATGGCTTACTAAGCTAGTTGGATATGATTATGAGATCAGCTACAAAAAGGGGAAAGAAAATGTGGTGGCAGATGCTCTTTCTAGAGTTTATGGTGCTGAACTGAAGTCAATAATAATGCTGAATATGCAAGAGGGTACCTTATTAGATGAAATTCAAAAAAGTTGGCAGGAAGACGAGGCTCTGAGGACAATCATACAACAGATTGTGGCAAGACAACCTTCCAAGTACGAATTCATACATGGAATGTTGAGAATTAAGGGAAGTTGTTGGTGGGAACATATATGGAATTGAGGAATACTATAATAAGGGTCTTTCATGCTTCATCAGTGAGAGGACATTCGGGAATACATACAACTACTAAAAGGATTTCAAGCCTTTGTTTCTTGAAGGGAATGGAGAAAGATGTTAAGACTTTCATTAGACTATGTGAAGTATGTCAAAGGTGTAAATACAATCAAGCTGACTATCCAGGTTTGTTGCAGCCTCTGCCTATCCCTACTGTACTTTGGTCAGATATAAGTACGGAATTCGTATCGGGGTTGCCAAGGTTCCAAGGGAAGGAGGTCATTATGGTAGTGGTGGATCGGCTGACTAAATATGCTCACTTCATGGCCATTAAACACCCTTTTACGGCCATGTCAGTGGCTGAGCTCTTTATAAACAACATCTACAAACTCCATGGCTTACGCAACAGTATAGTAAGTGATAGGGATGCTATCTTCTTGAGTGAATTTTGGCACAACCTATTTAAATTGCAAAGGGTGGAATTGAGGATGTCAACAGCCTATCACCCTCAAATGGATGACCGGATAGAAATCGTAAACAGGTGTTTGGAGACTTATTTAAGGTGCATGTGTGCTGATTGCCCTAATCTCTGGAGTAATGGCTCCCTTTGGCTGAATGGTGGTATAATACTACCTATCATTCCACTATCAAGATGTTGCCTTTTGAGGAACTCTATGGATATGCACCTCCTGTCCATCTACCCTATATTGCGGGAACTACAACTAACAAGGCAGTAGACAGAGAATTGACTGATAAGGAAGCTATGATTAAACTGCTACGATTTCATATTTACCGTGCTCAAAACAGAATGTCACAACTGGCCAACAGGAAGAGAATCGACAGATAGTTTTACATCGGGGAATGGGTCTATATTAAACTCCAACCGTACAGACAAAGCTCAGTGGAAGTTCGCAGTAAAAATAAAAACGCCCCCTTATACTATGGTCCCTATAAGATACTTGATCGAATCGGAAAGGTGGCTTACCAGTTGGACTTACCAGGTAATTTACAGATCCACCCCACATGTCACGTTTCTCGCCTTAAGAGAGCAGTAGGGTTCACATAGAGTTCATCGGAGCTGCCGATTGAGGAGGAGGGACGCGTTCCACAATACATTCTGCAAAGGAAAATGGTTAAACGTGGAAACAAAGCTACTACCCAAGTTTTAATACAGTGTAAACATGAGCCAAAAGAGCAGGCTACCTGGGAGTTCTTGTATGACCTTCAGAAGCGATTTCCTGGCATCACCCTTGAGCACAAGGGTGATTCTGAGGGGGAGGCATTAATGCCAAGGGTGATTCTGAGGGGGAGGCATTAATGCATGGAAGTGGAGTTGGAAGTGAAGCTGGAAGTGGAGTTAGGGCATTTGAGAAGGAATATGAGAAGCTGGAAGTGGTCGGGTCACATGAGGAGATAGAAGTGGAAGTGGAATGGGTCGGGTCAGACAAAGTGGAATGGGTCGGTTCAGGCATTGGGTCGGACATGGGCGAACCAGCTCTAGGGTCGGAAACAGGATTGGATGGGGATGAAGAAGAGGGTTGGATCGAGAAGGGTTCTGGGGACTTGTAGGCCAGGTCGTTAGCATAAGGACGAAAGTGAAAGAAAAACAGAAAAAAAGGGCAAAAAGAAGGAAAGAGGAAGAAGATGGTAATGGAATGCTAACCCACGCGTGCAAAGCAGACGGCACGACATGAAGGAATAAAAGGGGTTTTCTCTGTTAGTCAGTTGGGGGGATGAGGATGATAATGAAGGGAGGAGAAGGGGAGAGTATGTGTGGATAAGGAAAAAGGTTATCCCACCGGCCTGTGGTGGTAACTTGGGAGTTGTTTTGGTGTTTCTTTTATTAAACTGTGAGTAGTGTGGTGTAAGATTTTCGTTACTGTTTCTCAAGGAGGCTTAAGCTTCGCCGGAGTGCGGGTGTGGGCATTTTGTGTCCCAGAATTACTCGTGCCATGATGATAACTTGAAGGAGAAATGATATCTTGATCCTCCGGTTAGACATGGAAAGCCAAGAGTACAATATGGCAAAAAAAAATTGCGGGGAAAACAAATGCAGGACGACAGAAGAAGAAGAATAGCATGCAGATGGATGAATCAATCAAATGAAAGGTCAGTCCCAAAAATACGGTATAGCTGGTGCATACATTATCTCAAGCAACCGAAAGAAATACCAAGGAGAGTCGAGGACAAGGGGTCTCCTCGCTTGTTAAACCCTAAACCCTAAATCCCATTTTATTTAAGCCGTAGAAGGATGGAATCTGAGGTGACCAAATTTAACTCTACTTCTACTTTTTCCATTCCTACACAACTCCTACACAACAACTACTTGCTTATCCAACAAATTTTGACTGATGTTAAGTAAGCTATATGCTTCAATTAGAAACCTTTGGCATTCGAGAAATGCTGCACTTGTGATGACCATTGATATACATATTAGGAAAATCTTCTGGAGCTTCTAGAAAGCAAACATTTAGGAAAACAGATTCATATCCAAACAAACCTTCAGAAAAGTTGTAGCTGCATCTATGACCAACCTGAGAAAACATTATTCTTCCATATTTGAATGCTTCATTTGAGTCATAATGACTTTTTCTCTAAGCCAACAGGTGATTCGGGTAAAAGTAATGCCCCAAGGCAAACTTGGAGCCTTGACCCACAAAAGGCATCTTATCTTAAAATCCAGAAGGGCACATATCCAAATGCTGGAATCAACTGTTACCTAAGAAGGACCTGGCTATCCACTTAAATTATGGAACAGGTAACACTAATCTGAATTTAAATTACCAATTCCCAAACTCAGTGGGATGCCCTAGGGGACAGTAGCATGATCAAGCATGTGCAAAGAAAGCAAATGGAAGTCCTGTGGAGATAGGAGGAAGTAAATGTCCGGAGGAAAAAGCGTACAAGGCCAATGAAGGAAGAAGGGGCCCAGATAATGCATATTGAAGGCCCTTTCTATGGTAAGCCCAGTTTCTTTTTATTAAGGACAAAATAGTAAAAACCTATGAAGTTGTTGGGAGGACGACAACCCTAACAGAAACACTGTACAAAATGGTTTTTACAACAATGAATGACAGATAACGTTTGCCTTCTTTTTCTTCCTCCTTTTCCTTCTTTTCTTCTTTTCTTCTTTTCCTTCTGGTTATGTGCAGGATGAAGTTTGGATTGGGATAGAGTCCTTCTGGTTTCATGGTATTAGAGCGCTGCAATATACAATGGAAGGACAGAAGATGATGTAGCCGTTGTGGAGAGTCCTTAGTGGCCACACTTCATTCAACCAATCAGGCCGGAGCTATCGTCACACCAAAGCTGACGGATGGGAACTATAGTTCTTGGAGCTCATCGTTTGAGTTGGCCCTAACCATCAGAAACAAGTTGGGGTTTATCGACGGAAGCATTACAAAACCAGAACTGAGGAACCCACTTTACCCAGCTTGGAAACGGTGTAATGGTCTTGTCAAGGCTTGGTTACAGAGGTCAGTATCTGTACCAATCGCCTCCACCATTTTTTATCTGGAGTCGGCGAAGGATATTTGGTAGGAGCTCAAAGAAAGGTATACTCAACCGGATGATTCGAAGATTTGTCACTTGCAGTCTCGTTATTGTAGTTTGGAGCAAGGCACTAAGTCATTATCTGATTACTATAATGAGTTGTTGTAGATTATAAGAAAGTTGAGAGTATACAGGCCTTTGCCATGCTATGAGTGTGGAGATTGTAAGTGCAATTGGGCAAAGACCTATGCAGAGCAGGAACAAAAAGACATGGTGTTTAGATTTATAAATGGCCTAAATAGTGAGTATGCTCCTCTTCACTCACAGCTTCTCATGAGAAAACCTTTGCCTATGATTTGAGAGGCATTCAATGCTGTTCAAAGAGAAAAATCACAGAAAGGACATAAAGGCAGTAGTGGTTCATTGCCAGAAGTTCCTATGATGGTGGCTTCACTTCAGATGTCTCCTAATTTTCACGAGACAAAGTCGCAATCTACAACACAGCAGGACAGTCATGTTGCTGCAATGACCATGGACCGAAGGCAAGGGAGAATGGAGTGGATTTGTGACCATTACGGGAAACGAGGTCATTTGAAGGGAAAGTGTTTCTATTTGGTTGGATTTCCACCTAACACTAGGGATGGTAGAGGCAGAGGAAAGGGACCATTTCAGCAAAGGTCACCAAAAACAGTAGGAAGGAGGTCTGTGAATATGTTGGGCAGCACTGGAGAAGACGAAGTGCAGAAAAAGGGTTTATCTTCTCAGCTGGGGCTTTCAAGGCAACAGGTCCAGAAGCTGGTGCTCTCCTCAGTGTGGAAAATCCTGGTCTACCCACGAGTGAGGTTCTCCAAGGACAAGAGATATCCCCTCCAATACCCATCTCATCCTATGACACTCCTTACTCATCTGGTAAACTAACATGTTCTGCAAAAATCCTCACCTTTCATCATTTAAATCACCCAAAATACTGTTGTTCCACTTGGTAACTTGACACATGAGCCACAGATCATGTTGCTTCCCACATTGATTTGTTTGACTCATATACTAAACTTTCTGTTCCTCTTTTCGTTCAGCTACCAAACAATGCCAAAGTTTATGCCACACACATTGGAGTTGTTAAACTGAACAATGATCTGGTTTTACATGATGTTCTTCTTATCAGCTCTTTTCATTTCAACCTAGTTTCTGTCAGCAAACTCACTGCTTCAAAACACTGTTGTCTTATCTTCTCTCACAATGATTATTTTATTCAGGACCTGGTCAACTAAAGGATGATTGGGCATGCTAAGTCCAAGAATGGCTTATACAAGGTTCTTGATACTAGAGCCAGAGGAGGTGCTTCTTCTCAAGTTAGATAGATGGTTTCTTATACTGAAAGATGCAGTAAATTAGGAATAAAAAATTCTATTTCCAACCAAACACTAGATATCTTTAACTTATGGCATCTTAGATTAGGTCATATCTCTTATGACAAGTCTAGGATTGTACAGGTCGTAGAACCTACAGTTCTATTTCTAAACAGAATGTCTGCACTACTTGTCAGAGATCAAAATAGAAAAGATTATATCCTTTCCATTAAGTTCAAGTTTTTCTTGTTCTGCCTTTGATTTAGTGCATTGTGATGTTTGGGGACCATATTCCATCTCTGCTCTTGGTGGTTTTTGATTCTTTTTCACCATAGTTGATGACTTCACCAGAGTCACGTGGGTTTATCTCATGAAACATAAATATGATGCTCAGGGGTTAATCAAACAATTATATGCTTTTGTTCAAACTCATTTTAATTTGAAAGTCAAGATTGTTAGAAGTGACAATGGTGGAGAGTTTCATCTACCAGAATTTTATCATATAAATGGCATAGTCCATCAAAGAACCTGTGTTGAGACCCCACAACATAATGGGGTGGCTAAGAGGAAGCATCAGCATCTGTTACAGGTTACCAGGGCTCTGCTTTTTCAATCCCAGTTATCTCTTCATTTCTGGGGATATGCACTCCTCATAGCTACATACATAATCAATCGGTTACGAACTAAAATTCTGCCTAATAACAAGTTCACCATTTGAAGCTTTATATCACAAACCACCAAATTATCATGCTTTCATAGTTTTTGGATCTCTCTGTTATGCAAGCACCCTTGATCATAACAGAAAGAAGTTGGATGCCAGGGCTATTAAATGTGTCTTCTTGGGTTATCCAGATAGAGTGAAAGGTTATTTTGTTTATGATTTGAACTGGCATAAAGTGTTTATTTCCAAAGATGTAGTCTTCTTTGAATCCATATTTCTATGTGCCTTTTCTGCACAATCTTCTTCTATTCCTCATTTAGACATTTCTCTGCCAGTTCCACCTTTCACAGAACCACATGTTGAGTCTTCTAATCCATCCTTTCCTTTTGCCTCAGAAGATTCTTCTGGATCCACTTCTTCTTCTTTTTCTGGTGTTCCTGTTGCATCAGCAGTGACAGATGATTCTGTCATGCCATTGAGAAGAAGCATCAGATCTCGGCAGGCATCGAGTTATCTTCAGGACTATCATCATAGCCTGCTCTTGACCTCAGCTGCTTCAGCCATCCCCAGGCAACGGGTCAGTTCAGTTTCTTTCTCAGTTTTGCCTCAACATTACTTACCTCTCTATCCCATTGATCCTTATATTGCTCACACTAGATTATCTAAACCTTATCATGCCTTTATTTTGTCCTTGGAGAGCAACTATGAACCACAATCCTATAAGTAGGTTAAGGGCATTCCTCACTGGGAAAGAGCTATGGCTGATGAACTTGTGGCCTTGGAGGCTAACCATACATGGGACTTAGTGTCGTTGCCAAGTAATAAACATCTGGTTGGATGTAAATGGGTCTACAAAAAAAACTGTTGGTTAATGGCACAATTAAAAGAATTAAAGCCCGCTTGGTGGCCAAAGGATACACTCAATGTGCAGGTATTGACTATCACGATACCTTCAGCCCTGTGGCCAAGCATACTTCACTCAGGGTTTTCTTCACTTTAGCTGCTATGAAGAGTTGGTTTCTCAGATAATTTGATATTCACAATGCCTCCCTAAATGGTGATTTGCACGAGGAGGTTTATATGCAGCTTCCACCGGGATTTCAGCTGCAGGGGGAGAGTGAAGGCATGGTATGCACACTTAGGAAGTCCCTGTATGGCCCAAAGCAAGCATCAAGGTAGTGGAAATGCAAGCTAACTGAGGTTCTCCTTACAGATGGATATAAATAGTCTAGAGCAGATTATTCCTTATTTACTAAGAATGATTCAAATGGCTTTGTAGCTTTCTTGGTTTATGTGGATGACATGGTGGTGGCGGGGTCAAATGAAAAGGTCATTTCTGATTTTGAATCACATCTTCGGAAGCATTTCAAAATAAGGGACTTGGGAGAGTTAATGTACTTTCTTGGCATTGAGATAGCAAGATCAAAGGAAGGAATTTTCTTGTCTCAAAGGGGATATACCCCGAGGTTGCTAGAAGAACAAGGTAAATTGGCAGTGAAGCCAAGTTCCACTCCTATGATGCCTAATCTAAAGCTCAATGCAGTAGGAGAGTCTCTTGGGGTGGATGTGACTATGTACAGGCAATTGATAGGCAAGTTGTTCTACTTAGGAGAGACAAGACATGATATTGCTTTTGTTGCTCACATCTTGGCATAAATCATGGACAAACCAAGGTTTGAACATTGGCAAGCAGTAGTGCAGGTCCTAAGATATCTCAAACAATCACATGGAAATGGGCTCATATTGGCCAGTCATTCACAGATTCACTTGCAGGCTTTTGTGGATAGTGACTGGGCAGGGTGTGTTGATACAAGGAAGTTGACAGCAGGATTTTGTGTCTTCTTTGGTGTTTCTCTAATCAGTTGAAAATCAATGAAGCAGGCCACTATTTCAAGGAGTTCAACAGAGGCTGAGTATTGCTCTATAGCAGCAGTTACGGCTGAGTTGATGTGGATAAAGTCTGTGCTAAGGGATTTTGATGTTAAGTTGAGTTTGCCAATGGTTATTTACTGTGATAATATATCAGCTATACATCTAAGCAGGAATCTAATGTTCCATGAAAGGACCAAGCATCTAGAGATAGACCTACATTTTGTGAGGGATAAAGCACTTAATGGAGAGTTAGACTTCAGGTATGTGAAGACCGAGGAGCAAACATGAGATCTTTTGACCAAGGCTCTACTTCCTGCCAGGTTCAATTATCTGGTGGGTAAGATGGGATTGTATGACATTTAGACATCTTATCTTGAGGGGGAGTGTCAGCAAAGTAGTGGATAGAGGCATGATCAAGCGTGTGCAAAGAAAGCAAATGGAAGTCCTGTGGAGATAGGAGGAAGTAAATGTCTGGAAGAAAAAGCGTACAAGGCCAAGGAAGGAAGAAGAGGCAAGATAAAGCATATTGAAGGCCCTTTCTATGATAAGCCCAGTATCTTTTTATTAAGGACAAAATAGTAAAAATCTATGAAGTTGTTGGGAAGACGACAACCCTAACAGAAACACTGTACAAAACGGTTTTTACAACAATGAATGACAGATAATGTTTGCCTTCTTCTTCTTCCCCTTTTTCCTTCTTTTCTTCTTTTCTTTTTTTTTTTCCTTCTGGTTATGTGCAGGATGAAGTTGGGATTGGGATAGAGTCCTTCTGGTTTCAGCCCCTAACTAAAATCTTAACCAGGTCATCAATTCAAGAGGATTTCTACTATTGCAATAAAATCTCAAAAGATGCTTCAGGCAGCTGATGCCTCTCACTATGCAAAGGCATGATGAACTCAAGGGTGGCAAGGAACAAATAAAGAGGCAGAGCATTGACGATAATATATGTCTCGATTGGTTAGCTATAACAGATTCAATTTCTATTGTATCTGGAACCACCACCAGTAGATTGATTCTTCAAAACTCTTGAATAAGCAGATTAACTAGCATAAGGCTCACTTTTTGAAGCATCTGCTGGCATTCCAAAGGACACATGGGGCAATCAGATTTAAAGATTGCAATAACCTTGAAGCTCTTTTCCTCCAACATCGAGTATACCGGGCCAAATTCCTCTATAATTATATGATATCCAACCCCAACATAAAACGTGATGCATTGCATCTCCGAGTTCCCCCCTGGGAACTCTTAACAGAAAATGACCCAGTACATTAAAAACAAAATAGAAGTCTCCACAATAGTAGCAGTTTTCCCAGGCAGACGAATTTCCTCTGTGTCATTCGACAGTCAATATTCCACACTCTTAACACTTTCTCACAGTTCAAATATGTGCAATGGGGTCAATCATCTTTATAAAAAATCCTCTCTACCAAAAAATACAATGACAACAAACACACCATCAGCGACCACCAACATACCACCACAAACCACCAATATACCACCATAAACACACCATCAGCGACCACCAACATACCACCACAAACCACCATAAACCACCAGCATCAAAAACAGAAGGACTGTTGCTCGGGAAGCTGGCAAGCAAGCAGGTAACAAGAACTCCACCACTGGAGGAAGACCCCACACAATTACCTTCACCGAGGAAGAACTCGCCCAGCAGATGAGAAATGGAGTACTGTAGTTGTAGTTAAACCGCTGGGAGCAATCATCGACCCTGAGTTACTTATGCAGAAATTAAGGAAGCTTTGGAAGTAATCCCTTACATTTACCACAAACCCGTTAGGATCTGGATTTCTGTTGGTGAGATTACTTCATGCTAAGGATAAGGATTTCGTTCTAAATGTTGGACCATGGTACAACGGCATTCTACTCACAGTAAGGAAATGGGAGCCCGTGTTTAACCCCAAGATGCAAAGCTGGGGCACACCATGGCCTAGATCAAACTCCCAAATCTTCCAGTGGAATTTTATAGCAAGGGAAGTCTCTAGAAAATATGAGAGGCTATAGGCAAACCAGCCAAATAAGTGGCAAAACTTACAATATGGAAAAGCTAAACCTAGCTCGTCTAGTCATTCAGATCATCCTGGATAATCCATTACCAAAGGTCCTGAAGCAGAAGAAACTTTTATCAAGCATCGCGATCGATCAACCAGTTCAATATGAAGGTCTAGAGTTCATCTGCCCATAATGCAACAAGTTCACCTTTGGTCAACACAATTGTGAAATTTCAATGAAGGTCAACACTACAGATCAGAGGGCCATGCCGTCAGAACACAACTCCGACAAGTAACACACGGTCAAGTCAAAAAAGAAAAGATATTCAAAATTTTTAAAATGAATGCAGCACACAGAGATGGAAACAACAGCAAGAGAGGAAACTACCCCGGAGATCAGAAACGGACAGGGGCCAAGACAACATGCATCCCCATCTAAGATTGGGCATCAAGAGCAACAACAACAGATGATTATACTTGGAAAGAGGATTCAACAAAGTGTTACGCGAAAAAGCTCAAGCAACAGTAGTGCCAGGATAGAGCCCCCAAGCACCAAAATAGACCAAATGAAAAGTCACCATTACAGCCAAACGTCAGCAAAGACTCAGTTCTAACAACAGGCAGGATGACAGGAAAACAATCAGAGGAGACGGTACAGAACTTTTCAGCTTCAGGGGTGATATATCTATGAAAGTAGAGTTATTTAGGGCAATTTTATACTTAGATTTTGTTAGATTTGTGAAATATTGCGTTTATTGCATAATATTCCTAGTTATTTCACATTATTCCCGAGAAACGGATTACTGCCAAGTTTTCTAGTCTATTTCAGGATAAATATGAAGAAAAGGGGATCTCGGCGTAATTATGAAGACTTTGTGCAGATGGAAGATCTCTGGATACTCTTGCAAGACCTAAAGCTACGATGGGGAGAAATTAGAGATTTACTTTCCTTATTTTCTGAGATTCTCTAGGTTTATTTGGGGATTATAAAAACATTCTATTTTACCTAGAGAGGGAAAAGGAGACTGCTGGTAATAAGGAGCCGTCGAAAGAGATTTCGCCAGTTTTTTCTTTTAGTTTTCCTTCATGTCGTTTTTATTGTTTACGATGGATTTGATGTTTTCGTTTACTTCGGTATGAACTAATTTTCTTTGCCTAGGGTTAAGATGGATCTTGACAATTAGTCAAGAGTTTATCTCTTTTTGACACACTTGAATGATTTTGGTTAGATTATTCTGTTCGTTCTTAATGCTTTCTTATTGCCTGATCACCAATAGGATTGAATAGTGAATTTAGGTGAACTCGGAAGGGGAATCCTAGATTAAGCACGGGGAGAGGAATAACCTAGGGTAAACTTAGTCGGAAGACGGGTTTATTAACGAGCGGGATAGGAATATACCCAATCGTCCTAGGTAATCGAATTGGAATTGATTCTTAAGGGGCACTCGATAGTTAATCTACCTAGGAATAGAGTGATTACTATTTACAGAGATGTACGTTCTTATGACCTCGGGAGGGGCGTAGGAAGATAACCGAATTCCAGATTATCAACCAGATCATCTTAAGCGTGTTGATTGAGATATGACTTGCGATTAATTGTCCGGTGAAATCGTCGCCTTAGGTGCTTTTCTCATTTGAATTTTAATTCAATTTACTTATCGTTTTCTTTAGCTTTACATTTAGTTTGATTAATTCTCAATCGCTTAGTTGGATAATAGAGATTGACGGTATTTTAATAATTGGAGAAGTTTAGATCAGTCCTCGTGGGAACGATATCTTACTTACACTTTATTACTTGTACGATCGCGTGCACTTGTGTGGTGAATACGTTTTCGACATGACAAGGGGACAAAACCAGATGAAAGAAAAGTCATCATACGAGTAGTCAAACCCCCCTCCTACAAACCCACAATGGTAAAAGGAGAGAAATCCCCAAAATACCCCCTCCCCCGCGCCAAAAATAAATCAAGCCACTACATCAGATACAACACTAAGTAGAAGGGAGCAAACAAGAGAGTTACCCCAACCAATCCAGTAAGATGCAAACCCCATCACAACATATTTTCAACCACAGACAGAGCTACCACTCCAGGAGGACATGGACTCAGAGGCAGAAGGAAAAGATCATAAGCACCATATGCATGCCAAAGGCCATGCTCGACATTGGCACATCAATAACATACCCACAAATCAACTTTATCCTAGCAATAGTCAGCGTGAACATCAGGAGCCAAATCTAGGACAAAATACGAGAATGGGATCACCTGATGAAGATAGAGGAACACTACTTGCTGCCACTTTCCCTACGGAACAACTCCGACACATCTCCTCCAATATGTATTTAGAGGTTCTTGGACCCACCCCTACTTGGACTGCAAGGAGGGGATTCCACCTCCAGCCATATAGACTATATTATTGAAGAAGAAGCAACAAGGACACACCTATGCATCACCCCACTAATTTTCGGCACAATGGAGACCCTGCTGGTTGTAGAGATGAGTCCACTCTTGCTGAATTGCTGCATGAGGATCTTCAACTAGCCAAGATCAATGATGGGCCACCCGAAAACCTTGGAAATTACTCCACTGGCAGGGGAACCGAGGAGCAATTCTCACCCTAGCGGGCTAACGACTGAAATGGAACTACTGGCAAGTACCTTACCACCTTACTCACCAATCATGAATATGTTGATCGGGAATAGTAGGGGCAAGGGCAACCCAATCTTTTTAAAGCACTCCTGGGACCTTTACCACCTACACAAACAAAGTTTACGGTTATACTGGAAACCCAAGTATATGGAGAGGGAGTAACAAATATAATTCGAAGGTTACTAGACAATTGTTCCATCTGCTCTATGCACATGGATTCAGGGGAGGGATTTGGGTGTTCTGGAACAATAACCTTCTTGGCCCTTTTGAACTATTTATGCTAGCCTTAGGAGTGGGAAACGACAACTATTATGGCATAACTGTAGGACCATAGCTAATAGTATAAATCATCTTTGGCTAATGGTAGGAGACTTCAATACTATTACGAGTGAGACGAAAGAAATAAGCGGTAGAAGGGAGATAACGGCTCAAACAAAAAATCTATCAGATTGCCTAGACTACTACTCATTGATTGACCTAGGATACACCGGCCCTAGCACAACATGGAGCAACCTTAGATCACAAGGAAAAATATCCTAGAGACTAGACAGAGCGGTAGCAAATACTAACTGGATAAATCTACACCCTAATCATATGTCAAACACCTACCATGATGCCACTCTGACCACAGACCACTCCTATTACAACTAAAACAGCCAGTCAAAAATTACCTTTACAGACCCCTCATATTCCAAACAGCATGGTTACCACATCAAGATCTACCAAACCTATTGAAAGAAGCATGGACAGATGGAGAAGATAAGTATGAAGTAGCCACTACACTATTTAAGGAAAAAGTGGAATGGAAGTCTGGAGCAGAGAAATCTTCGGCAACACGATTCAAAAGAAAAGAAGAATACAAGCCCGATTACAATGAATACAAAACTTCCTAAAAAGCAGAAACTCAGCCTCCTCATGAGCATAGAGAAAAACCTAATCCAGGAATACAACATGATACTAGAAGAAGAAGAGCAACTATGGTTTATGAAGTCCAGAACAAATTGGATACTAGAGGGAGAGAGAAATACAAGGTTTCTCCATGCAACTACAATTGCCAGGCGAAGAGCAAATCAAATCCTTAGACTCAAAATTGAAAACACTTGGACTAATGACCAGACATTGATTAGTAATCACATCATATCGACCTTCCAAGAAAGATATTCATCAATCCACTTAAACATCCCCACACTGCCCACCTAGCTAGAACCCCCTCTACCTGGCATCCCATCGGTGAACCCCATGGCACATGAAAAACCGATTGGCTGTGTGTGATGAAATGGAAATAAAAAAAGGCTCTGTTCTCTCTACCTAAACCCAACCAACGCGCTAGGCCCTGATGGGTTGCACCCCATCTTTCTTTAGAAATTTTGGAACACAGTAAGGAAATCCATCATAGCACAGATCAAACATATCTTCGGCACAAAAAATTACAAGAGATCTAGGCAACGCATCCATAGTACTCATTCCCAAAACCGATAGCCCAGAGAGTGTGGACAACCTCGGACCAATATCATTATGCAACCCGGTTTACAAAGTTGTCTCCAAAATTCTAGTCAATAGAATGAGACCAATAATGGCAGATCTGATATCCCCTTACCAGAATAGTTTCTTACCTAGAAGAAGAACAACAGACAACTACATAATTGCTCAGGAATTGCTGCACACGTTCAACACCATGAAAGGAAACAAAGGAGTGCTAGCTATCAAAGTGGACATGTAGAAAGCCTTTGATCTACTTGAATGGAACTACATAGAAAACATTCCTCAGCACTTTAATTTCCCAAAAGGCATGATTACCTTAGTCATGAGTTGTATAACAACCCCAATCTATAATATACTATTTAATAGAAGGCACCTTAACCCTTTTAACCCAACAAGATGGATCGGACAAGGAGACCCCCTATCCCTATACATTTTCATCCTATGCCTTGAATACTTAGGTTACCTAATTGAAAAGAAATGTGACAAAGGAAAATGGAGGAAAATAGCAGGGAGCAGAGGAGGCCCCTATTTCTCCCACCTATTCTTCACGATGACCTTCTACTATTCGGGAAAGCTATTATGAAAAATGCTAGGGCTATCAAAAGGGCACTACAAGAATTTTGTACCCTATCGAGACAGCATGAGAATATCAACAAAAGTCACATCCTATTTTCAGCACATGTTGGTAACCACATGGCCAAGAAAATTGCAGGTGAAACAGGCTTCAGAATCATAGAAAACCTAGGAAAACACTTGGGATTCCCACTTAGAACAGGAGCCAACAATGGCAATGCTTTCAACTCAGTCATAGAAAGAGTTAGGAACAAGCTGACAGGATGGCAAATAAAATTTCTATCAAAAGCAGCCAGAGTAGTAGTGATTAAATCAGTTACAGAGGCGATTCCAACATATCTAATGTCATGCATCAACTGGCCAAGGAAGGGACATGAGGAATTAGACAGAAAGAATAAAAATTTCCTATAGAACAATGGACTAAAGCAAAAAACTATACCTCATAAATCGGCATCAAGTGACAAAGAGGAAAGAGGAAGGGAGACTAGGTCTATTCAGAGCAAAGGATAGAAATAGCGCTCTATTCCTGGAGACTCTGCACAGATCAAAACACTCAATGGGGACAGGTCATCATCCACAAATAGGAAAAGTACTTAGAAAAACGAAAGCAGGGCTCTTGCATCTTAAAAGCCTTAAAAGTGTGTGAAGAACTACTCAACCAAGGAATAAAGATGAATGTTCAGAGCGGGGCATAAACGAGCTTCTGGTGTAACTACTGGCGAGGATGCGGTAGACTAAAGAACAAAATCATTGGACCCCTTCATTAGATGGAAATCACCACGTCAGTGGCTGACTACCACAATGACTCGAGATGTATGAAAATAGGATCGGCAAACTATCTCCCTACAAAGATTTGAGACCATATAGCAATTTTAGCACTACGAGAAAGGACCACCCCTTTAGGGACCAACTGACCTGGAAGCCATCTAGTGATGGGGAATTCACACATGCATCGGCTTATGCCCTAACACACAAAAAAGAAGGAACCTGAAGTGGATCTGGAAATTGCCAATCCTCTCCAAGTAGAAGATCTTTCTATGGCTGAGTTGGTTCGAACGATTGCCTACAAGAGATATGCTCCACTCTAGGAATATCACGCAACAAAAACTATGCCGAGTGTGTGAATGAGAATCTGAGACCACAGTCCACATTCTAAGAGACTGCCCTATTTCACAGGCCACATAGCGCTTACTCCCGCATCAGAAACCACACTTAGACACGGCAGGTGAAAGACGGAGCATGATCCGAAGAAGAAATTTTCGGAAGAAATCGGGAGCAGCTCATGTCGCATTTATCCATCCATAATGACTTCGTTGAAAATAGGTTGTTGTTTTAACTTAAGTAAACTATACGGAGTCGCCACTAAATTATTCATGAAAGTGGTTTAAGTCGGAAATCGTTGGTTCGAGGATCCCTAATTACCAAAAAATTCGGGGATTCATAATTACCAACTCTTATATTAGACATGAGAATATGTGGCGTTTGCTTCAAAAAGTTTATTTCTGATTAACGGACGTTGGACTCGATTCAGGCATACACCACAACCAAAGATCAAAGTATTTAGTTCAACGCCGTTAATCAAAACTAAGTATTTGGACGCCCAAATACCCTTCCTCACTCAAAGTTTATTTTTTATTAACGGGTGTTGGACTTGGCCGAGCTCGTCAGTTGGGGCCGCTTTCGAGATATGCTTCTGCAACGGGTTTCCCGCGCGCCTCCAATCTTCGAGCTTTGTCTTCAAAGAAGAAGTTCTCGAGATACCTTTGTCGAATTCCCAAATTTCTCAGTGATTTTCATGCGAAATAAGAAAGTGGTGGTGTGAGTAAATTCTAACTAAAAAAATTAGTTCAAAAATAATAACAATAGTAATAATTATAATAAATATTTCATTTTTTGAATAAAAATATACATGCATTGTAATTAAAAAGAACAAAACAATTGCGTTTGAGAATGAATATACAAGCGTTTGTGCTAAAAGTAAAAAAAAAAAAGTTCGATATTAAAACAATGATAAATAGATCACGCGATATTCAATTTTTATGCTAAGGTAAGACATTCGATAAATAAGACGAATAAAACACCTAGAATTCACGGTTGTCATTTAACAAATTTTAATATAATAATCATATAGTAATAAAATAATGAGATAGACAAAATGAAACAAATAAATCAAATTGAATTCATACGAGAACAAACCTACGTCGACTTCACGGGGGAAGGGAAAACGCATTACCTGATTTCTCCTTGGTCAAGGAACGCTCTCCTTTTCGGATTGCCGCTGAGGCGGATGGTGGCGGCGGCGAGAGGAAGAAACACTGAGGCCGAGGCTATTGGCACCGGAAGGGGTAGAGGGAGGCGGGTTGAGTCTGGACCGGTTCACCGAGCGCAATACTAGGCCGCTGTACGTCTCAGAGGTCGGGTACCGGTTGGCATCCTGGGGCTCGAACCAAGAGCGGAATCGTCAGGGTAGTGAGGTGCCGAAGTGGATCCGGTGGAGGCGTCCTGGGGATGATGTGCGGGGCGAAATCTGGGAGGAGAGCGCTTGAGAGCTTGCATCGGCTGGTCAGGGCAGATATAAAAGGATAGGGATGGGGTGCCGATACTGGAGGGGCTGGGTTTGGACATTGAAATGTGGCATCCTTGGCGCCAGATCTTGGGGGAGTCCCGGATTGGAGGATACTGGCAAGAATGTTAAAGACGCTGCGGTCGAGAAAGGAGTCGAATCTGTGTGGAGAAGGAGGAGCCGCTTAGCCAAGAGGGATGACATATCTGGTCGCCGGGATGCGCTGCTTGCTTCTGACGCTGCTTTCGGCGTGGGTCAGCGATGGCGGGGGCTAACTGGAGACTGTGGGACGACGGATCTAGGCTGAAAGAACTGGGGTTGGAGCACTGAAAGGAGAGATGAGAGTCTGGAGTTGTTGAGGAGAGTTGGAAGGTTGATTCACTTGAATCGCTGCTGGAGATGTCGGCTGGAGGAAACGTCGGTGTAGGATCGTCACGGAACTGGATGGAGGTTTCGTGTATGTTGCCACCAGCGTCTAAAACTAGGAAGGGAGGCTGCAGTTGGCTTAGACAGAGGTCAAAGCGAGGATGCCTCGGATATTCGTGGTCGAGATTTGAGGTTGCCGTTTATTGAAGCTGAGATGGGGCTACGGAGATCGGACCTGAAAGTTTACTGCTCGCTTCTCGAATCTACAGAAATAAAAAGACGCATCAAGCAAAAGGAATGCCCCCACAAAGCCATGAGGCTGCTGGAGGCGGTGGTTCAAGACGGCGTAGTGTGGAGCTTAGTGTTAGGGTGTTGCTTTGGCCGCCAAGGGATAGGTTTGAGGATGGCCGAAGTGCCGTTGTACTTGCCGAAACTGGAACGTCGGCCTGTTGTTGGAGTTGTGATGGCCGTCACTCCAAGAAGAGTTGGTGCGAAGTCGGCCACTGGGGATGTGGATTAGTGTTTCCTGGAGGGGGAAAAACTTTGGCTCCTGAAAAAAAAAAAAGAAACTCCATCAGGGAGGAAGGAGGCCTGTCTCCTGCCAGAAAAATGGGAGGAAGATGACCCCTGGGAAGAAAGAAGAACGATTCCCCGGAGAATAAGAAGGAAATAATTTCTTCCTTATTTCAAATAATTGCGGAGTCACGTCGCAATTTGGAGTATTACAGGTGTCCCCCAAATTGCGGATTCATGGTTTACTTGATAGACTCGTAGTTTGGAATCTCATCAAGAAAAATGTTAAATAAACGAAATTATGTGAAATATGGGGTAATTAAGCATGTATGATTAAGACATTAATGTATGTCATGACTTATTTTGACAAAGTTTATTTAGATACTTCTGATCGAGGTTGGTGAAGGGCTTCTGACTTTGTCACGACTCACTCGTATTTTTTGAAACTATTTTAGTGGGATTCAAAATTTCTTTGACTTGGATACTCATGTACTGGTCGAAGGAGTAAATTGTAATGCGACTTTGGCATAAGTTTTATTAGTTGGTATTCCAATCCGTTATTTTAATAAACGAGTCTAACGATCTCATTGAAATCTGTCGGACTATAGGAATTCCATTGTCCAAGCGAGTTCTCCATCTTCTAGAAAGCAGGCTCATTGAGACGTTCAGTTGGGATTGATGGCCGATCCATGAGAGAACTTTGGAAATACGCTTTGGGGATGCTTCTCTCTTTGACTTGATTGGGAGATAACACCTTTGTTTGCGACCATTTATGTTGGCCTCGATGTTTTAATTGGCTCTTTTGATTTTATGTTTTTCTTACGCGTTTCTCTTGAAGACTTTGGTCTTTGAGCTGATTCTGTTTTTTTTTTTTACTTGTTTGTAGGTACTTGTCCCATTTTTTGCTGAATCCTTGGGTATTTGTACTTCTTATATGTTGTTGAAGACATTTTATCTTTGGAAATGGCTTAGTTGGCAGGCTTGCCTGTAGATAGTGTCTCTTCACTTGAACCTTGAGGAAGTGTCGCCTCTATTGTCTGTCGCTTCCGGTTTCTAACTACGTGATCTCATTTAACCTCGATGTGAGGCGATCCTTAGACTCCGTGGGAGTAGTGTTGCATAAACTTCGACTTCGGTTTGGAGGGGTTAGCAACGGTTGATGTTTGGTGTTTGGGGTAGAGAATGAATGTTCGATCTCATCTCCGGTCTGAGCATCGTTTGTCAAAGGATTCTTCGTCCGCTCGGACACTTATATGAATGAACTCTCTCAATGTTTGCACTCATCTCTCTGGGGTAAGTGTTTTGGAGTGGGTTTGCCTTCTCCGCTTCTCACCTAACAGCATGTTTTGAATAATATAAAAATTTATGTAAATTACATGCAAATGGGCATACAAATGCTTATGAAGCAAATACCTTTGGGTATGCAAACTTCTTTGGCATTGACACATTTATGTGGTGCCCTTGCACTTTCGTGCCCTAGTTAATGTTCTTCGAGGTTAGGCCTGAAGCGGTTTTGTTGTTGTCATACAGTGGGGACAGGCATGAACCTATACATTTAACAGCAGAGTAAGAGACAATGATAGCTCATGTATTTCGTCTCTTGTTTGGGGAAATAATGATTAATTTGAGTGTCTGATGGGGAGATGAGATGAGGATGTTCATCTCGACTGTTGGGGAAAAATACTTGTATATTCAAATTGGGTTGGAAATTCAATGTGCTCATGTAACCGAATACGTCTTGGGCTCTAGGAAGTAGAGAGCATGACTCCAGTCAGAATTTTCCACCCGACCACCCGTAATGTAGGATGTTTATGTACTTACACTCGCTAAAGGGCAAATAACAAGTGAGCTCATGTAACTTGTTCCATGGAGAATGTATTAAAATTGGATCAGTATTCCCTTTTATGTAGCCGCATCAGTGTGTCTTTGCTCGAAGGAGTCGAAGAATTGACGAGTTGACTACTCCTGTCTGATGTCCGTTGTATAAGGTTGTTCATGTACCTATGAAAGAGATGGCGAGAAAACAAGTGAGTTCATATAACTTGTTTCTTTTAGAGTATGAATGATGTTTGCTTATGTAACATCATTTATGTGAAAGGTGAAATAAAGCTTTGATACTTCCCTTTTCTATGTTTCTCGTCATTGCGTCTTCGTCCGATGGAATCGAAGGTTTGACGAAATGGCTACTCGGGCCTTTCTGTGTTATGTCTGTTGTGTAAAGATGTTCGTGTACCTATCAAAAAATGATGAGAAAATAAGCGAGTTCATGTGACTTATTTCTTCAGAGTATGAACAAAGTTTGCTCATGTAACTTCGTTTTTAAGAAAGACGAAGTATAATTTTGGTACTTCCCTTTTATGTTAGTTCGTCATTAGATCTTCGTCCAATGGAATATAAGGATTAATGAAAATGTTACTCTTGGCATGTGTCTATTTTATACGGCTGCTCATTTACCTATCAAACAGACGATGAGAAAACAAGTGAGTTCGTGCCACTTGTTTCTTAGATGAGAAAACAAGTGAGTTCATGTGACTTGTTTCTTCAGAGTAGGAACAAAGTTTGCTCATGTAACTTCATTTTTAAGAAAGGAAAAGTTGAATTTTGGTGCTTCCCTTTTATGTTAATTCGTCATTACATCTTCGTCTAATGGAATCGAAGGATTGACGAAAATGTTACTCTTGGCATGTGTCTGTTTTATACGGTGATTACCTCGATTCTGGGGATCGAAAGAAGTTTACCGAGAAAGGTCGTTTTGATGCCCCTGTTTCATTATTAGTGTTCTTAGCCCCAGTTCTGGGGATCGAAAGAAGTTTGCCAAGGAAGGTCGTTTTGATGCGCCAGTTTGAAAGTTTATTATTTACATTAATTGTCAGTCTAGGACACTCATGTACTATAAAATAAGTATGAATAAATAAGTAAGCTCATGTAACTTACTCTTTGTAGAGAAAGTATTAATTTTTAAACGAATAATCCCCTCATGCGTGTCATGTAAGAAAGGTGAAGGCTATTATGAAGCTTTGGTTCGAAACTTTTTCACCCTGCCACCCTCGCCTTCGTCGTATGTCTAAGATGTTCATGTACCTATGAGACAAGCCGAAAGACAAAACAAGTAAGCTCATGTAACCTTTTTTGTGAAGAAAGCATCAGTTAAGGAACGAATACTCTCTTTCATGTGATTTGTTGTTTTATCAACGGAGAATTCTCCAAGATTGCTCGGAATTTTGCCTTGAGATTGCTCGGAGATTTGCCCAAGAATTGCTCTTATGCGTTGGTGTATTCATGTTCATCATTGTTTTGCCAACGAAGGTTGTTTCGAAACTTTGGCACGGAACTTTTCCACTCTACCACCCTCGACTTCGTCTTATGTCTATGATGTTCATATACCTATTAGACGAACGCAAGACAAAAACAAGTAAACTCATGTAACTAATTTTTGCAGGAAATGTACTGGTTCGGGAACAAATACTCCATTTCGTGTTATTGTAACGTTGAAAAGTGTCTGAGTCGATTGCATATGACAATTCTCCATTAAGATGATTGATCTCCAGTTGAATGTAGTGGGTGTGCATAGTAATAAGGCTTTGTGGTGGGCTTGGGCGGGCACCTGCCTCTCCTGTGGTGGGCGAGCTAGGGAATTGGCCGCTCATGTGGTGGGCCGAGATAGGTAATTGGCCGCTCGTGTGGTGGGCCGAGCTGGGTCATTCCTCTTCAGAGTGCGGCGCCGATTGAACTTCTCATTTTCTCTTTGGGACGATATCCTAAGAGCTGGTAGCCGAACTTCTACTGGATTGAGGCTTGGGTACCGTGGACAAGCTCGAAGGAAATCGTCCTAGTCGAAGTGTGCTTCGTCGTTTGGTAGACTGTATGTTCCTTGGCCCCGGGAAATTGTGTGAGCATTACCCTAGTTGATTCATCTCGCTTGTGAGGTAAAATGTAATGAATGCCACAGTATTTGCGTATTGAATATCGAGGGCTCCAGTAGGTATGAACTACTTGAAGGCTAGAATGAGAGCTTCTGGTACCGACCGCACTAAATTCGCTCCATGTTCTTCATGTTCATAGAGTTGTTGTGATGATATTTTGGATCATGTGTATGCCAAACTCCTGCTGTCTGTCCTGATCTTGTGGGTCGTTGTGGAGACCAGAGCTCGCCCCTTGTGTTGAAATGCGCTATTAGCATGGTAAAGATAGCTGACGGTGGGATGTAAGTTAGATGATCGTTTGTTGGATTGCCCCATGTTGGATTGAGGCTTGGGGTTATAAATTGGAGAATTACCCGTCTTGAAATGACATTTCCGTTGGTACCGAAGTTGTAGCGACTGATGACGTGGTGGCATTGGTTCTGCTTCTTTGGAGCAGTTGTTGTATTAGCGGGAGGTGTCACTATCTTCGGGTTTGATCCTTCCATGTCTTTGAATAACTCTTTGGTCTCATCATGCTTCAGATGTTGATAGAGATATGTGAACTTTGAAGTGTAACGTCCTTGGGGTTGTCATGTTGTGGTAGATTTGGCTTTGGACAATAGCAGCTACTGGATGATCTTTGATTTTTATGTTTGGCTGGGACCTTGGTAGTTGTTGAGGAAACTTTGGCAGTCATGTCGTTGGATGTTTGTCTTTGGGCCGTGGCAGCCGTCGATGAATCCTTGGTCTTCATGTCATTGAATGTTGGTTCCGGACCTTGGTAGTCTTCGATGATCCATTGGTCTTCATGTCTTTGTATGATTGGCTGTGGGCCTTAGTAGCCGTCGAGCCATCTTGGAGATTTAAGAACCCTCGAAATGAACTAGATGTATGGTTCAAATTAGCATTGTGTGATAGTGTAATTGATGCAACCAAAATTTATTATAATGCTTAATCGCACTCTTTTATTGTGTAGAAGCATGCATTATGGGAATGCGGCACAATAAAATGTAGTAATGCGATGAAGCAGTTACTGTGAATGACATGATAATGTAAAATGTCCGATCGGAAAAATGGGAGGAAGATAACTCCTGGAAGAAGAAGAATGATTCTCCCAATTCTCTATTCTTATTTTAGTACAAATAGATATGTATATATGGAGGAAATGGAAAGTTATAATAAGGAAAAATGTGCAAAGGGAAAGAGAAAAGAAGGAAATAATTTCTTCCTTACTTCACTATTGATTGATTGCGGAGTGACGTCGCAATTTGGGGTATTACACCGGTTTGCTCAACGAGATGTTGGTCAAATTTTTCATTTATAGCAATAGTTGCATTTCATATTTCAATAAAGTAGACCAGTTCAAACATATTTCTTGCAATTGGACTCGATTTGGAGGAGTTAAGATTGCTCTGGCCTTTTCCCAAATGCAAGTGTGGTGGTTGTAATTCTGGTTGTCTCAGGGATTTTATTGAAAGGGAATAAAACGATTATGTGATTGTCTTCTTGAATGGTCTTGATAAAGCTATGTTGAGATCTCAAGTTCTAATGAAAAATTTGTTACCTAATATAGATCATGTTTATAACCTGATATTGAGGAATGAGTCTTTACATTAAGAGTCTCATCCAATTCCTCACTATGGAAAGAGAGGTCATCAGAAATAAAACTGCTATAGACTCATTGGTTATCTTGTTGATTTATAGATTCACTAAAGGAGCACATCAAGTTCCTAAGAGAAATCACATGGGAAGGCCACAAACCTTTGGAAAGTTTCAAACTTCTCACAAAATAAAATGTGCTAATGTTGTAGATTCAAATGGTGTAGCACAACAATTGTCTTGATCATCCCATTTTCAATATGACAAAAGATCAAGTCTAGAAGCTATTCTCAATGCTATATGCTCTAAATTGTCAATTGAGTGATAAAATAATGACTAACTCGGATTTTGTGATAACATCATGTTCTCTTTAACCGATGTTGTTTTTCCTTTTGTTTTAGCTCGGAATCTATTAAAAATATCACTCCAACATTTTGGGTCATTGACACGGGTAATTCTAATCATATTTTTGTTTTCTCTAAACATATGCATAGTTTTAGATAACTTGATGAAATTATTGTGGAGTTACTAAATGGATTTAGAGTTCTAGAAACTCGTATTGGATTAGTTAAATTACTTCCATAATTAACTGTTGAAAATGTTTTGTGTGTTCCTTCATTTTGTGTCATTCTGATATCAGTCGACAAACTTACTTTAAATTTGGAGTTTGCTTGCATCTTCTATAAGAGTTCATGTTTGATTAAGGCAATGTCATATTAGACAACAACTAGCGTTGCTAAAGTATAAAGTGGTTCTACGTTTTACAACAAGACCAATGCAGTAGTCTAGATTCTGGTTCATAGTTTGTTTCCAAAGGTCATTTACTTCATAATAAATCTTTTGTATCAAACCTATGGCATTGTCGCCGAGGACGCGTTTCAAATAAAAGAATCACGTCGATGCATGTACAAACATCTATCAATGATCATACTTGTGATGTTTGCCACTTTGCAAAATAGAAAAGAATCCTTTTACTCGGCGTGAGAAAAATTCAGTCATTCCAGTACTTCATGATGTTTGCCGACCATTTCAAAGAGAAACATATAATGGTTGCAGATTCTTTCTTACTATAGTTAATGATTACACAAAACTTGAATTTATTTGCTGAAATTCAAAACACGAGTCTCAACTATTTTTCATGAATTTCATAAACTTATTTTGAACCAGTTTGGGTTTTGTATTAAAAGGATTAGAACATATAATGGAATTGAATTTTTTTTTAAAAGTTTCTGAGTATGTTCATCAATTGGATTATTCATGACAAGTCTTGTGTTGAATCTCCACAACAAAATTGTGTTATTGATAGTAAACATTAAGACTTACTTTCTATAGGTCGGTCCTTAATGTTTCATTCTAGTTTATCCTTAAAATATTGGGGAGAGGCTTCTTAAATAGGTTTCTTCATCTATATTATTAAACGAAACTCTATTTGAAATGCCTTTTTAAACTAAAATTCCAGATTACATACATATTCGAGTCTTTGGTTGTCTATATTTTAGTTCTACACTTGCTAAAATTTATCCAAGAGCTAAGAAATGTGTTTTATAGGATATCAAGCAGGTGTTCAAGGCTACAAATTGCTTGACATTTCAAGTAAACATAATTTTGTTTCTAGAGATGTGATTTTCTTGAAACTAAATTTCCTTTTATGAAAATAATTCGTACAACTATGCAAAGGCCCATTAATGATATTTCAAAAAAGCCCAGACGTTTGTACAAAACTATTACTAAGCCTGTCACCCTTTTACGAAAAAATTTCGTAAAAACGAAATAGTTACATCGTGCTTTGTAAAACACGGAACTACCACTTCACGGGTCTTTAGCCTCATCCTATTATAAGGCCAATGTATTATTTGTCTCCCTTCCCATCCTTCCTTACACATTAGTTGTTTTCATGTAGAAAAAAGAAAGGAAAAAGAAGGGAAAGGAAATCCACTCCCGATTTCCAAACAATTACATCATTTAATTCCTCACGTGTCTCATTAATGTCACATAGATTGATGTTTTTAATTTAATTAGTACAAGTTTACTCAATAATATCGTTCTTTATATATAGTTATATTCGTTAGGATGGGATGATGGGTTTGAGGCGAAGGAGAGGTATCCGAATTCCATGAAAAATAATTTTTCTCGATAAAGAAGAGTCACCGGAGGATTTCAAACCGTAATTCTTTTTATTCCCATCTAAATTATTATTATTATTATTATTATTATTATTTATTATTATTATATTATTATTATTATTATTGGGTCATATGTTTTGTCTCCATTCTTTTCCTCTCCCCTTATTCCTAAGAATTCCATTCATTCCTACAAATTGTATTCAATCATTAAATATCAACAAAATATCAATGAAGTAGGTTGGTTCTGGTTTACATCATATTTATTAGCATCTCGTACTATATATATATATTATTTTTGTAAATGGTCGATCCATTTTGGATGGGCAAGCCTCTTTTCTTGACAACTACTTTGATCGGAGAAAAGCATTTTATACAACCAGCTGATTTTTAAACATGGAATTATGAAATCACGGGCGTGCCTCCCTCAGCCAACACTTAAACTTTACATGCTTTTAAAAAGTATTGTGGAATCGAAAAAAGAAGAAACGAACGCAGTATGTTATATTATTATGATTAGTCAAGTTTAAAATCCATAAATAGTAATTTAAGGCCCACGATTGAATGGGCCCAACCCAATTTATTTATGGGCCTATTTTTGGCCCAAACATTATGGGCCGTTAGGGTTTCCTGTCCATTTAAAGTGTCGCCTCATCCGCCATTTGGTAAGCAAACGTACCTAGCCGGTGTCGTCGGATACTCAACTCTCTGTCTCTCTTATCTCTCTCCGATCGGGACTAGGGAAGATGGAGCAGACCTTCATCATGATCAAGCCTGACGGCGTGCAGAGGGGACTCGTCAGCATCATCGCCTCGTTCCTTCGGTCCTTCTGTTTTTGATTGAGTTGAGTCGGATTTGACTGGTTGGGGATCGTTCGTTTCAGGTCGGTGAAATCATCAGCAGGTTTGAGAAGAAGGGATTCTCTCTGAAAGGTAAGAAATAACATTGAAACAAAGGTTACTCGTACTTTTTTGAAAAACGAGGCGGTCGGATCTTTACAGTATGTGATGGGACAGTTGGAGTCGATTATGTGGCGACTTGTTTTTTGGGGCTTCTGTTTCAGGACTGAAGCTCATCAACGTCGACCGTCCCTTTGCTGAGAAGCACTATGCCGACCTCTCCGCCAAGCCCTTCTTTAATGGCTTGGTCGAGTACATCATCTCTGGTCCCGTTGTTGCTATGGTCTGGGAAGGCAAGAATGTCGTGGTCACTGGAAGGAAGATTATCGGTGCTACCAACCCCGCCGAGTCTGCCCCCGGAACCATTCGCGGTGACTTTGCCATCGACATCGGCAGGTACCCCTTTCTGTCCAGCTATCTGATTAAGTTCTTGAATTGCAATTTATCGATTTCAGTTACTGTTTGGGGATTCGGTTTTTATTTTAGCATCAATAAATCATCACAATGCCTTGAATTTGATTTGATGTCGATGTTTCTGCGCTAAAAGGTCACATAAGCTCATTAATGATTACTGCGGAGAGAAAGGGCGTTGTTTGGAAAGTGATAACATGACATCAAGGGATTAAAAAAAATGTATGTTCAGCAAGTTTGGTTTTTGTTTATCCTCACTTTATAGACATTAAATTAATATCTGTTATCATAATTCTGGTATTATTTAGCTGATATATGATTAAGGAGGAGTTGGGTCTGATCTAATGATTGAATCTGGGGCATATTTGTAAATGTCATGTCAAGAATGATGTCCAGAATCACTTAACCTCCTTAATTTCAGTACCAACTTCCATCAGCTTTTCTTTGTCTGGTCCATGCTAAAAGCTGGGGTGTCCTGTTTGACTGTAGGAATGTCATCCATGGAAGTGATGCGGTCGAGAGTGCTAGGAAGGAGATTGCTCTGTGGTTCCCCGAGGGCATTGTTACCTGGCAAAGCAGTGCTCACCCTGGATCTACGAGTAGTTAGGTACTACTGGTAGCGAAGAATCTTGCTGTGGCGTAGTATCATTTCATAAGGGCTATGAACTATTATATTATCCCCATGAGTTCTGCATTTATGTCTTGAGCTCTGCTCCTGTCTTGACCTCGAGTTGGTTGGGAGTAGTGTTGTTGTACAACAATGCTGATGAGCGCTACTTTGTGTTAGACTTATACTATGAGCATTTTAATCTGCCATCAGACAGTTTCTAGAAATGTCCTCAACCTAACTTATGTGGGCGTTAAAGTACAATTTCTCTTGTGGGCAAGGGAGATGCTTGTGTTTCGAAACAGGGACTGCCTAATTCTAATTGGGACGGTCAGCTGAAATTGCTTACTGTTTATCCATAAAATGGGGACTACTTTCCCAGAAATGAGAGGCATTGGCAAAGGGAAAAGGGTTTAAGGAAAGGAAGATCAACCACCAAATGCCCTGTTCCGTTACAACATCATACAACGTGCAGGCTTGACCTAACGACTCTACAGCCAAATTAGACGGCCGGACAGCATTCATGGAGAAGTATGCAACCAAGCCGGTTCTATCAACTTTCTCTAAAGCCATTCGATGCCAATTCTCAGTCTTTACAATCAGATAGCTAACGACAAAGGAGGCCATAAGACGGCAGGTCTTCAAGACGATTTGTGTCCTCGAGAAGCAGTTCCCTCTCTAACTGCCTGCGCGTGGATTTCATCACAGCCTGCATCCCAAGCAATGTCATCACTACCATCAGGCAATGGCAGAAGTGGCGTTCAAACCGTGATGTCATTTTGAAAATTCAATTGAGATCCCAAGGATATGGAACAAAAAGCCAGACTCATACAAATATTGCAAACATGCAGACTTCTCATAGCAACTGCGGTGACTCAGAGGCCTCAGGAACAGATGGTGATCAACGGTTGAGAGTATTCCACTCCATCGTGAAATGCTAAAAACTTACATTGAAGTCCATATATGAGGCACGCATCGAAAGCCATAGACGATCCATCAGCTTGAATGCGATGCAATATAGAAGATCGAAGGCTGCTTCATTTTCTGCAATGCAATATGGGTTACCATGATTGTAAATTGTCCCTTTGAGATGTCATCCACCTTCAAATGTTGCTTATTTGGGAACATGCTAAAAATGACCATAACAATTGGGCAGTCTGAAGAAGAAACAGAAAGGAGCACAAAGTTGTCAAGATAAAAGAAACCAACAAACAGCCCGTGAAGGTTACCTGAAAGATACTTTAAGAAAGTTGCACCAACAAGCGTCCGCGGTTTAACTGTAATGTGACATTCAGTAACAAATGAAACAAAGACTAAGTCACATGCCCCTAGCAGAGTGTTTCAATCACTATGAAATAATCAAATCTCTCTCATCTCAGTTAAAAATATTAATAACTGAAATGATTCTTGATGCTAATGGAGATATAGATCAGAATACAAGATTCGGCAAAGATGGGACCCAAGGATGATCATATTAGCAAAGACCACATAATAATGCGATGTCTCATTAAGTAATCATGAGCAAACCTGCTTCAAGGTCAAGCATTTGAATGAGCATGAAGGTGATATTTACGCCAGCGACAGCAAAAGGATATTCCCACAGAGACCGATCACCTTCTCGCTTTCTGAGAAGATCCTGAAATGACTTCTGCTCAAACAAAGCGATAGGGTAAACTTAAATGACCAGGTTGCAACAAAATAAATCCGACTTCTTCGATATGTAACCCAGCAAAGAATATGGTCCAACACTTAATTATGAAATTTAAGAAACGACTCCTCAAACAGGGAAAGAGAAACCCAAAGCCTCGTAGGTATTGAATGTACCAGACAGGAGGCTTGTATGGAACAGAAAGCAAGTGCACAGGCACAGTGCGCAAAAAATGTCATAAAACCACAATACAGCTTAGTTTACAGAACTACGGTGGTTGCATTGTCAAAGAGAAAAGGCGAGAACCCATTGAACTGAAACTATCAGACTTATCAACAGATACATTTTTCAATCTAAAGGATACAGGTGCCAGAATGATATTTCACATGACACGATACATCTCCAAATTTTTTCTTCATTATGAGAAAGAGAGTAATCATATTTAGAAAACGACATAATTTGCAACTTCACAGAATGATAATACTATTTCATAAATTGATGTGATATGCCGGAAGCAGAAAGTATATCAAAGAAAGGTGTGAAGAAATACCGGAAAGTACCGAGCAAAGAACAACAGGTTTTCCAAAGATATAAAACCGCCTCCGCTGCAGATGCAACCAAGAGTAATAATCAATCTATGGTTTGGGCCAATATGATGACTAAATTACTTCCGAGAAAGACCAACCGAAAATCAGTGGAAGGATCCTTCCCTTGCCAGCCCATTTCCTTCCACTGGTCTGATATCAAACCATGAAGTTCCTCCTCAGGAAATGCAGCATGCCACAATGCCCTAAGAGCTTCCTGTGCGATAAAAAGAAAGCTAGCAGCTAAGGACACTTTACGCGGTTACAGGACTGTTGTCTGTGTATATCATGCTGAGAAGGATTAAGGACAACAAACAGCTACCTGGTGTTCCAGAATTGAGCTATCATATGCAACGTCAATGCGGCTTTGGAGCCTCTGCAAACAATCTTCCTGAAAGGAGGAGAGGCAAAGATATGGAAACTTATTGAATAATGACAAACTGCTAACAATTACATGATGGGTCTAACATCTAAACTAGAACAAATTTGAGTCAGTTGCACTTTCTAATGCAAAAGAAGTAACGATGACCATGAAAATCAGATATCAAACAAAATGATAAACTACAAAGCGCAAGAGAGAGAGGCATGCAAAGAATTTCGATAGACAACATATTATTAAGTAAGAGACTGATCTACCTGAGCAGGAGTCAAATCAAATGAGGGACGCGCATCGCTTTCTCTTCTCTGCACACAAACACAGGAAAGCCCTCTACCTATCCATGCAGCCGATCCAGCGACAACCTCAGCTGCAACATAAAAGAAACATGTTGCTGAACATGACCAAAAAATGTTGGAGAAAGTTTTGAACTTCTAACTAATCACTGAATATCTGCTCAATAATAGCTTTCAGTAGCACTTGGGTCTGATCATTATGTCTCAGAGATTGATGCATTATTTAAGCCACATAGAGAAAATAACTTTGCCTAAGCATTGAAGCTGCCCATTCTCCGACGAATAGGCACTGAAAATGGTTTGAAATGTCTAAGAAGTCAATGCTGGAATTATCATCCAAAAGGGAAATGGCCGAGACAACCTGGAGCCTCCACAAGAGCGATTTCCCCACCAACATTCTTGATTTTCATGACTATTTAAGCGCAGATCAAGCCAATGTACGACCTCACTCGTGTAACCCACTAAGAACACACAGAAAGCAGAAACAAGGACGGTGAAAGCACAAATTTGCATTACCAAACGCATACCGCCAAAAGACAATCGTCTTCAGGAGAACAAAATCGAGCAGTCATATCAAGGATTGCAGGCAAAGAGTGGCTACAAAAGTTACCAGAGGTCGAGTGACAGGCATTGCCTCTATGAATGTTTGGGGAAATCCTCCTGACAGCGACAAACGATCCACCTCCAGCAGCTCCGCCACCTCGTTCATCCATCCTTATTCTTAAACCACTATTTTCCTTCCGTACCACGGCAGATCCTCCTCCTTCCAGGGACTAGAGCCGCATCTCTGTCACGCCGTGGGAGCTCGCCTCGACGGCATCGACAACAACCCCCGCGCAAAACGAGCAACCCCCGCGCGCTTTCACCCGGAATAGTGTCGACAAAAGGGGATCGAATCCGGACGGAAGGGATCGGAGGGGGCGCTACGGGATCTGCCGTCAGCGGAGCTGGAAGAGCGCCGCCGTGCCGGGCAGTTACGGTGGAGGGGAAGAGAGGTGGCGGGTTCCCTCTCTAGGAGGTATTCTTTTTTAGAGAGAGAAAGGATGGTTTATCCCATTATTTTTTTCTGCTCGCAATTGTTTGAGATTAATTTGTTTTATTTATTTATAATCGTTTTTATGAATGTTTAATTATTGATACGGAATCTTCTTTTATAATAAAATTAATTAAAAAAAAAAAATCAATTTACTCCGTGATGTACATTGTTCAAGTCCCGATTTGCCATCAAAACCCAACGTTAGTGATATATAGATAGATAGATAGATAGTGCTCGTTTGTTCCCAAAAAAATTAATTCAACAAGCTTATAAAATAGCAGTGATAGTAAATTTAAGAAGATATTATTACATTATATTTGTGGACATGGAAAAGTAGGGGGGGTGGTGGATCATACCACCCGCACTCACGTGGGATGTCGAACAATTATATAACCACCGGTTGCTCCCTGTTTGTTTACGCGGAAATTCTATGAGATATTCCGAATTCACAACGCTGAAATCCATATTATTATTCATAGAAGCTGCTCGCATAAACAAACAAAGCTTTAATGTGTTTAACAGGCATGAATTGAATTTCAGCTCAATAAAAAAATAAAAAATAAACAATGTATCAATGTTATTATCATTGTGGGGCTGGTTAGTAATGAATCCGGTGGGGGTGGGAGAAGTGGGTACGAATCAGATTTCGGTGCGAGTGGTGAACCCAAAAACAGGGACAAAACGACCGGAATCTGTGTCGTTTGTCCACCGCACGGCAAATAATTGTCTTGGACACCGACCAAATTATTATTTAATTCCAAAATACCGTTTGATCGTAAAATATTAGTACCAAGTTTTAAAATTAAGAAAATAATATATGCTGTTTATTGCAATAAATTCTCTCTTTGTAACGGCAAGTTCCTACTCGATCTTTCTGGAGATGAACATTTAGGTTTTGTGTTTTAAGTACAAAAATAATCGTTTCTAAAGCATAAGTGAGTTCGATTTCCAGGTTCGAATGAGTTATTTGGTTCAATTCTCGAGGAATGACATATTGTGAGAGATAATAAGCTTTGATAGTAAATAAGCAAAACTTTCGGATATACGATGTTAAAGTTGTCGAGGCTCGTGAACTTGACTTAACGTGTATACAAAGACATGGTTAAGTTGCCAAGACTTTAGAAGTTTGATTAAGTAAAGTTTCGGGAATGATGCTAAGAATACCAAGGCTTTAGCAGCTTAATTGTTACTATTTAAGGAGGCGTTGTGGAAGAACCTCGGAATGATGAATGTCGGTAAAACTTTGGCAAGTCGAAGGTGGTGAATAATGAAGAATACTAGGATTATAGAAGCTTGATCTAACAAATATTTAGGGATTTTGGTGAAAAGTAATCAGGCTTTAGCCGCTCGATCTAGCATAACTTCAAGGAGGCATTTCAGAAAAATGTTGAAGTAATGGATGTC